>ML405879.1:335-43582 GCA_005239525.1 Nicotiana knightiana
GTTTTGAGGCTTGGAATGGAGAAGAGGAGAGTGGAAGGAGGCCGGTGGTGTAAAATTTTTGGAGTTTGGAGTGGTGAGTGGCGGCTAGGGTTCCGGTTAGGGCTTAGATTTACGGAGATTGAGAGGGGTTATGGGGATTTGGGGTCCATATTCATGGAGAGGACGTTGAGACGAGGATATGCAAAAATTTGGGGGTGTTTGAAGGACGGCCGCCGCCGGTGGGAGATTTTCGGGGGCGACAGTGGGCGGCGACGGCAGGGGGTTTGAGAGAATGAGAAGAGAGGAAAGAAAAATAATGGGGGGGGAATGGGGAAAATTTTCAGGTAATAAGGGCTTTATATACCTCTTGTGAGATCAAATAAGGACCATTAGATCAAGGATTGATCAACGATTGAAATTCAATCTTCAAGTTATTAAACAAAACGGCATAGTTTCACCATGAAACTATGTCGTTTAGCTTATCACTCAGGTGGGCTTCACCAGACCGGGTCAAATAGAATTGGGCCACTGATTTGGGCTAAATTTTGGCTTAATTTCTTTAAAATTCAAGTAGCATAATCCCTACCCCATTTATCAAACCATTTAAACAACTCTTAAAACCTTAAACCTATACATACACAAATAAGAATAAAACACACACACACACATGTATACATATATATATATATAAAAGATAGGGTAAAAACTAGTCATTTACAGGCTGTACAAGCTTTCACTCAGGGGCTAAATGAGCGGAGCTTGATAGCATCTTAAAACAAAACTTGATTGAGTACCCCGCTGTAACTTGGGCGGATGTGCATAACAGATACCAGTCAAAGATTAGAGTTGAAGATGACCAGTTGGGGCCCCCTTAGGATCGGTTTATCCAAACATGTTAGCAATAAAATATTCGAGAGAAGTAGACAGGGAATCGAGAACGAGTAAGGAGAGGTATCAGTCGTACCTCGAAGACCGAAGGAAAAGCTCGAGGCGTAACATACCTCGGAATGATCAAAGAGTTGATCGAGGATAGAATTCTCGGGGACTCATAAGAAAGACAGGGTTCGATAGGCATTCAGAACCGGCGGAGCCACCTCGATTGTCAGAATATAATTTTAGCATCGATGCCTCGGGTATCGTCTCAGCTATTGGAAAAATTAGAGATACCTGATGGCCTAAACCCATACAAACTGATCATTCTTAGAGGTAACCCAATTGTTCAATGAAGGGCATCATCGGGAATTTCTCAGCGATAGGGACAAGAACCATTTCAGAGAAAGAGATGCCAACAGGAAGAATGAATCGGAGGAACCTCAACATGTTATTCACATGATCATCGGAGGAGTCGACATCCCATAGGGACCCATATTCAAACGCACAAAAGTATCAATCACAAGGGAGAAGCGGAGTCGAGACTACATGCCCGAGGACACGCTCACATTCAATGAGGAAGACACCGAGGGCTTATCTAAGACGCACAACGATGCACTGGTAATTTATATTCATAAAGTTCAAGTTAAATGTGTTCTTGTGGATCCAGGTAGCTCGGCAAATATAATCAGGTCGAGGGTCGTGGAGCAGCTCGGGATGCTTGACTAAATCATACCAGCATCTCGAGTCTTGAATGGCTTCAACATGGCAAGTGAAACAACGAAGGGGGAAATCATCCTCCCGGTAAACGTGGCAGGAACCATACAAGACCCGGAGTTTCATGTCATCAAAGGTGACATGAGGTATAATTCTTTGCTTGGAAGGCCGTGGATCCATAGCATGAGGGCAGTTCCATCAACCCTTCATCAAATGATTATGTTCCCAGCAAAAGATGGCGTGAAAACGGTATATGGGGAGCATCACGCAGCTAAGGAGATGTTTGCAGTCCATGACTTGGCACCAGTATCGAGGCCCTCTACATCGGAATAGTCGAGCGTCAAGGACAAATAGGTAACCAAATAGCAATCACAGTTTATATCCTCGGTTGAGCCTGAGGAATAGGTGGTTGAGGACAAAGAGGAAGATTTCCTTACCCCTCGAGCTTTCGTCGCCCCCGAGGAGTCAGATGCGACGAAGTCCATGGTCGATGAACTTGAGCAGGTGATATTGATCAAGTATCTGCTGGAATGAAAGGTATACCTGCGGACAGGATTAACCCCGTAACTCAGGAAAAAACTCATTCAATTCCTTATCGATAATATTGATTGCTTTGCTTGGTCCCACTTAGATATGACAGGGATCGCACCGGAGATAACCACTCATCGACTAAGTTCGATCCCAGATTTAAACTGGTGAAACAAAAGAGGAATCCTCAGTCCGAGGTAAAGCATGCATTCATCAAAGACGAGGTAACCAAACTTCTTAAGGTAGGATCCATTATGGAAGTAAAATATCCCGAGTGGCTAGCTAATGTAGTAGTAGTCCCTAAAAAGGGAAACAAAATTAGAATGTGAGTAGAATACAAAGATTTGAACGAGGCATGCCCTAAAGACTCTTTCCCATTGCCCAACATCGATCGTTTGATCGATGCTATGGCTGGCCACGAGATCCTTACTTTTCTCGATGCTTACTCCAGGTACGATCAAATTCGAATGAACCCGAAGGACCAGGAAAAGACTTCATTTATCACGAAGTGTGGTACATATTGCTATAACACAATGCCCTTCGGGCTAAAAAATGCAGGGGATACATACTAACTCCTAGTTAATAAAATGTTCGAACATCAAATAGGCAAATCTATGGAAGCTTATATTGATGACATGCTAGTTAAGTCCATGCGCGCAAAGGACCATTTGACTCATTTGCAGGCAATATTCGACATCTTAAGAAAGTACAACATGAAAGTCAACCTCGAGAAATGCGCTTTTGGAGTTGGCTCGGGCAAGTTCTTAGGTTTCATGGTGTCGAACAGGGGGATCGAGATCAACCCCGACAAAATCAAAGCCATCGAGGAAATCACCATTGTAAACAATGTGAAAGTCGTACAACAGCTACCCAGAAGGATAGCTGCCCTAGGCCGGTTTATCTCGAGATCATCATATCAGAGTCATCATTTATTTTCCCTACTCAACAAGAAGAACGACTTCTCATGGAATCTGGAGTGTCAACGAGCCTTAGAAGAATAAAACGGTATCTCTCGAGCCCACCCTTGCTTCATACTACGAAGAAGGATGAAAAACTCTACTTGTATTTAGTCGTGTCCGAGGTAGCGGTAAGTGGAGTGCTGGTTCGAGAAGAACAAGGTACACAATTTCCTATTTATTATGTAAGTCGGACCCTAGGAGATGCTGAAAGCAGGTACCTGCATTTAGAGAAGTTAGCACTTGCACTAATAAGCGCATCTAGGAAATTAAAACCATATTTTCAATGCTACCCTATATGTGTATTGACTACATACCCACTTCGAAAATCTTTCATAAGCCCGAATAATCGGGCCAATTGGCCAAGTGGGCCATCGAACTTGGAGGGTATGATATCGAATATCAACCCCGAATGGCTATCAAGTCCCAAATTTTGGCAGACTTCATGGATGACTTTACGCCTGCCCTCGTACCCGAAGTAGAAAAGGAACTCTTGCTAATAACGGGTACATCTTCGAGGGTATGGACCCTCTTCACGGATGGTGCCTCGAATGTGAAAGGGTCTGGGCTTGGTATTAATTTAAAACCACCTACGGGCAATATCATAAGACAATCTATCAAAACTTCTAAATTAACTAACAACGAGGCCGAGTATGAGGCCATGATTGTAGGTCTCAAACTGGCCAAGGGCCTAGGAGCATAGGTCATTGAGGCCAAGTGTGACTCCCTTTTGGTAGTAAACCAAGTAAGCGGAAGCTTCGAGGTTCGAGAAGATATAATGAAAAGGTACTTAGACAAACTTCAAGTGACATTGCATCGCTTCAAGGAATGGACAACACTGGACCATGTACCTCGAGAACAGAACATCGAGGCCGATGCACTTGTAAATTTGGGGTCATCGGAGGAAGAAGATGATATTGTCCCGAGGATTGTCGTCCAATTGTCAAGGTCAGTGGTCAAAGAAGGCCATGCGGAAATCAATTCAACAAGTTTGACCTGGCATTGTTGGAATAAGTACGTCGAATACTTGAAGCACGAGAAGCTCCCCTCGGACCCAAAAGAATCGAGAGCCTTATGAGCCAAAGAAGCTCGATTCTCACTTAATGAAAATGGAACAATATATAGAAGAACCTTCGACGGACCACTGGCAGTGTGCTTGGGACCGAGGGACACCGACTATGTACTACGAGAAATCCACGAAGGCACCTGTGGGAACCACTCTGGTGCCGACTCTTTGATTCGGAAGGTTATTAGAGCAGGTTATTACTAAGATAGCATGGAAAAAGATACTAAAGAGTTCGTTCGAAGGTGTGATAAATGTCAAAGGTTCGCACCGATGATCCATCAGCCCGGTGAACAACTCCATTCAGTCATATCCCCGTGGCCATTCATGAAATGGGGGATGGACATTGTCGGCCCCTACCAACGACGCCAGGTAAAGCTAAATTTATTTTGTTTATGACTGACTACTTTTCAAAATGGGTGGAAACGCAGGCCTTTGAGAAAATAAGAGAAAAATAAGTCATTGACTTCATATGGGACCATATCGTGTGTCGGTTCGGGATACCCGACGAAATAGTCAGCGACAATGAGAAACAGTTCATCGGCAGCAAAGTGACAAAATTCTTTGAGGACCATAAAATCAAAAGGATCCTATCTACGCCCTATCACCCAAGCGCAAACGGCTAGGCCGAGTCCACAAACAAAACTATAATTCAAAACTTGAAGAAGAGGTTGAATGATGCTAAAGGGAAATGGAGAGAAGTATTGCCCGAGGTTCTATGGGCATATCGAACAACGTCAAAGTCGAGCACGAGGGAAACCCCATTTTATTTGGTGTATGGGTCTGAAGCATTGATTTCAGTCGAGGTCAGGGAACCTAGAGTCAGGTTTCAGCATACTACCAAGGATTCGAACCACGAGGCTATGAACACTTGTCTCGAACCAGATGAAAAGCGTGAAGCCACACTAGTTTGAACGGCTGTGCAAAAGCAAAGGATTGAGAGGTATTACAACAGAAGGGCGAACCTTCGTCATTTCAGAGTCGGGGACTTAGTTCTAAGGAAAATCACACTCAATATTCGAGACCCAAACGAAGGGAAACTAGGCCCCAATTGGGAAGGACCGCACCGAGTCCTCGGAGTCGTAGGGAAAGGATCCTACAAACTTAGCACAATGGAAGGAGAGCAACTACCAAACAATTGGAACATATCACTGCTCAAATGATATTATAGATATGACCTTCTCCCCTTTTTCATTTATATTTAAGATTAACTCCATGCAGATGTTCGACTGGAGATATCGAAGCATCATTCAACTCGAAGACCTTGGGTTTTAAAGCATGTGTTGCACTCTTTTTCCCTTAGATCGGGTTTTATCCCAAATGGGGTTTTCCGGCAAGGTTTTTAACGAGGCAACATTTATATGCTACCTAAGAGGAATTCAATAAAGTATTCAAGGCTTCTTTTCAATCAACCTCGAATATTGGGGGGGCATCACCCTCAGAGGTTGTATTTTCGAAGAAAACAATTCCCGCCCATGAAGACCTCGAAAAGAGAACTTTGTAATGGGCCAAACGGTCGAATGAACCGTGTCCATATAGAATAATCGATCCCCCAATGGTAAAACATGTACGCATGTATCAATTATTCAAAGAAGCATTTTTTCTATATCAAAACACTTTGTGTTTCAAAGAAATCTACTATTATACGAGTTTCACACTTATAATTCTACGAGAAACGGCTCAAGGGCCATAATGTAAATGCACCCCGAATACTCGGGGACTGTCATCGACATTCAACACATCGAGTCATCAAAAACTCGAACTCATAAGACCTCAAAGAGGCATATTCGAACTCATAAGACCTCAAAGAGACATCCCCTCGATACAAAGGCCAAGGCCACCATACTCGGGGGCTAAAGGCTACGTCCATATAAAGGGCTACAACTATATAAAAGACCATGGTCATATGAAAAGTCTACAGCCGAAATAATGTGGCTCGGAGATGTCCGACTTCCGCCATATAACTAAAGGCCTTCAAACACTTCAAAAAACCGGTTAAATCAGGCTACCCTCGACAAAAGCAAATGATAAAGGGCTTTAATAAAACCAGTCCTCGAATAATTCAGAGGCTTCGATAATATCAGCCTTCAAAAAAACCTCAAGAGGTATTCAATTAACGTTACACAAGGAATTACAAATGAGGTTTCAATCGATCGAACCTTCGAAAAATCCAACGAGTACGAATACAAAAAACACATGCTAAGGCATACCAAATTGTTCACTAAGTCCTTTAGCCGGAAAGAGGGAAAAACTATAGCCACTTTAAAGGCCGAATTGGCCCTACCTAAAGAGCCTAAGGGCCAACCTAAAATAGCCTAAGGGCCAACCTAAAAGGTCCTAAGCGCCAACCTAAAAGGGGCCTAAGGGCCAACCTAGAAGAGCCTAAGGGCCAATATTTAAGACCATAAAGGGCGAAGCACACAGAGCTCGAGGCCTTACTCTCACTTAGCTCGAACTCAAAAGTCCCATCACCTCGAGCTAGCGTCAAACTGACTTAAAGCTTAGCCCGAGGATAAAACCCTAAGAGGTATTCTGTCAGTAAACCCAAGGGCTTACCTTACCTCGGATTTGAGCCGATGCTCATTCAATTATCAAAAGTTATAGCATCAAAAATCAAGAAAAATTTGAAGGAAATTGAAGGCTAAGAAAAAGAAGGAAATTCCTTTCTTTTCACATATACAAAAGGTATTACAAAGGAGTTCTACAAAACAAAAAGAAGATTACAAAAAGATAGAATTTTTTTTATCTATGCCAGGGGGGCATCCCCCTCCGGGCCAATGACTTTCCCCGGACATGTTACTCCATCGGGACCAGCCTCTTCCTCGGGAGTAGCCTCTTCTTCAATCTCCTCTTCTTCATCTCCGGAACCACCCTGGCCATCTTCGACGTCATCATCATCGTCTGAGGTAAGGAAAAATTTGGCATCAGTCTCATCTGACTTAGCTTGCTTTATCTCTTCAGAGAGATCAAAGCCCTTGGCGTGGACCTCTTCGAGAGTCTCCCTCCGAGATCGACACCTGGCGTAGTCGTTGTTCCGTTTCTCCTGGTCGGCAGCTGTCGTGCCCCCCCTCTTTTTCTCGCGAAATCGAGTTTCGACATTTGACAACTCCTTTTGAAAGGTAGGGAAAGGGAATTCGTTATCAGAGTCGCCACTTAACGGATTAAGGTGCGTTAGGGAACCTATTACAAATAACGCAGATTATACCAGTTTGCGTCACCAGAGATCGGGTAAGGGCGCAAATTACCTTGAGGGGAAGGTGTTAGGCACCCCTCGAGGTCCACAATGATGGGTCCTAGCCAAACTTAAATTATGCGAATTAGTCTAGGAAAGCGAAGAAAACTATTTAATAAGGGTGGGGGGTCCAAAAGTTTTTAGCCTAAAGGATCACCCCGTGAAACATAAATAATACTTCATAACTCCCCCAAGACGGGGGTGTTACTCATATTATCCAGTGGGCACAGACTATCATCTCCTGCTACCCGATTACTATCTTTAAGTTGTTACCTAAAGCGCTCTAGTTGATTCTAATTCTTTCACGTGCGAGCACTACCCGTCCCTTACCTATGGCCCTGGAGGCATTAGGGCATCTATTTGGGATGGTTCTAGACTAAACCTAGGTTGCTCAAAATTGTAAAATACTAGGTGACAGGAAAAACAATTAAGACTTTTCAAATAAAAGTAGATATGGGCTCATAATTCCGCACATAAACAGCAAATGCACGCAACTGAGTAGCAGGTTTTATTAATCATGAAGTCCTATAGGCAGGATATCTATATGAGAAATAGGCGAGCAGTACTGTGCAAAAATCAGTTTTAATGCGAGTGCGAGTACCTACTATTTGCCTACTGATTTTATTTGGTTCTATATCTGGGCATTTCATGCGTTAGTGAATAATAAATCATAATCCTAAGTCCAGAATTATTGTTCAATCCTATAGGCATGTTGTCTAAGTGATGGATGGTTATAATCGTATTCAGAATCATTTAATAGAGTCTTATAGACATGATTTCTATGAGTGAACCGATTTTAATCCTATAGGCATGACTTCTACCAATGAACTGTTTTTGATCCTATAGACATGTTATCTATTATTAAGCAGATTCTCAATCCTATAGGCATGTTATCTACTATTAAACAGTATTTAAGCAGGAATTTATACACATTGTCCGAAAAGAGTTAAACCAGATATTGGTCCTAGAGGCATGATTGCTAACACATTATTATTTGACAAGTTGATGTACCTAAAGGCAGGATTTCTAACTAGTCATCATATTCATCCTATAGGTAGGATTTCTAACAAATCATAATTTTGACCCTATAGGCAGGATTTCTAATATGTAAGCACATTATAGAATTTGCACGATTAACAAAATGAGCAGAATCATCAGTACAAATGAAATCCTATAGGCAGGATTTCTATCGGTTTAAGAAAAGAAAATAAGAAACCCTCCCGATTTTACTAAATACCCCAGAATTTGTTTAATACAAAATTATTACAGACCAGGTAAATAAATGAATTACATAATAGACTATAGACAGCCTACAACAGGCCCAAATACACCTGGGCAACCCAGGACCTCAAACCATATCAGCTCTAATCAGGTACAAAACAGTCAATGGTGAGTAATTAACCCAGAGCACACATAAAACCCAGGTTTCTAGTGTGTCAAAGTTCCCAAGGGCTTCAAGGACCCAGGGCAATGCTCCCACTAGAGAACCAAATACTCAGAAGTTATGAAAAGGAGATTAGGAACCCAAACCCCAGTGTGTCAGAGTTCACAAAAGTCTCATATGGACCTCGAGCAGTGCTCACACTGGGGAGGTTGAGGATAGAACCTAAAGGACCTAAGAATAGGAGTTTTAAAAAAAATAGCAGAATGTAAAATAAGGCAGGGACAGATTTAAAACAGATTTAATTTTCAGAAGAAAGCCATCATAATAGAGTTTAAGACACAGAATATATAGACAGGATTGCAATAAGCAAACAAGCAAGGTTTGCAAAGTTGTTTATGCAAAGCACATAATTTTTAATAAGTCAAAGTCTGGAAAGTGTAGTTAAGCTAAGTGTACATGCTGGCATTTAGGGCGGCCTTGTTTAATTACAGAAACATTTAGACAATATATTAAGGCAAGCAGTCAGATAATCATATAAAGCCAAAGGGATGCAAGACACATTAGAAAGAAAGTTGTCAGAGCACATGAATGACAGGGAAAGGTTAAATAAAAATACAAATCTGTAAAGTTTTAGGATTGATTAACTAATTATCATACTAGTAGTATCCTAAAGATGCTAAGTTCAGGACAGGTTCAGAACTAGCAAAACAACCTACATGAAACAAGTTAAAGGACATTAAGTTAACCTCTAAGAGGATTCATATTATTTGAGAATAACCAATCTCATAGCTAACAATATCAATTATAGGACTAGATGAACTCATATAAACATAGAAGTGGTAGAATCATGCTCAGAATACTTTAAACATGTTGGATCGAATACACAAGTTATGAAAACATAGAAGATAAAATGACAAGGGATAGTCACTCACCAGTTAGGCAGGAAAGCAAGAAAATATACCACAATAGTCAAGTCCAGAATTAATTGGCCTTGGCTTTTAGCCGGCCAAGACCAGAAGCAAACGAGCAAAGAGAATCAGAATTAAACCTTAAGTTTTCAGTGAGAGTATTGATAGTTCCAGTATGTCTAAAGGGTAAATAAGGAGAAGGGGTTTAAATAGTGTAGGAACTAAACAAATAAACATGGAAAATAATTAATTCAAACGATCAGTAAAGAAGAAAAATTTTGAAACCCTAGTTTTTAGGTAAACCCCACAAAATCGGCAGAAAATAAAGATAATCAACTACATATTACATGTGATGAACATAGACAAGAAATTATTCAAAAGAAACACATAATAGAACCAGATCTGGTCCAAATGAAAAGGGTCTGAAACCCTAATTTAGGGTAAGTAAAAGAAATCGACAAAAATGGCAGATTCATGCATAATAGGACGAATATAGACGGGATAGTGCTTAAAATTAAAGCTTGAACCAGTTTTGGTTCGAAACAAAAGAGGATCTGAAAATCCTAACCTTAAGGTTAAGTACTAATCAGCGAGAGATATGGAAAATAACTCGTACTTACAAAGAGCAAGTGATGAACACAGACGAAATAAATGTCAAGTTAAGGATTTGAACCAATTTTGGTTTGATTCTTACAATATCTTCTTGCCATATTAGGCAAGCTATTATGTAACACCATAAACGGGTAACAAGTAGAGATGAGGGGTCAATAAAGTAAGGGATTGTTGATTGATTCAATTTTTGGGTTGCAATTGGAGGGGTAATGGGTGACGCCGCTAGGGTTTACAGAGGAGAGGAGAAGGTTCTAGAGAGCTCAAGGACAGCGGGGCTGGGATAATGGTCTCTAGGGTTTGGGGATAGTAGGTCAATTATAAGGAGGGGGTGATATGAGTTGTGATTTAAAAGGGGTTGGGTCGGTTCCGGACTAGGTTAGGGGGTTATGGATTGGGCTTAAGTGTTGGGCCAATAATTTGGGTAGGTGTTTTAGGTAAATGGGTAAGGGGCTGGTAGTTCAGGTCCGCAATTCGTGAATTTAGGGACTATTAGTTAAATACACAATTTAATTAATAAAATAATTTGTAAGAAATGATAAATAAAATAGTGAAAATATTACTGTGGATAAAAATTATTAATAACAATTATTTATTACTATAAAAGCATAAAAAGTTATTTTTTGCATAAATAAAGTGATCATAAGTATATAAGGACTATTATTGCAAAATATACCATTTTAGCCTAAAGATACAAATATAATTATAATAAATATATCAAAAATATTTAAAGCTTAATATGGATATAAATGATGAGGTTAGATGATAAAATCATCATAAAAATTATTTGTGATGCAATTAATAATTATTTATATAATAAAAATATGGGAATAAGTTGATTTAAAAATCTTTAAAAATTAGAAAAAATGCTTGATGATGTTCATGCACTATTTTGAAAGTGTATATATATATATATATATATATATATATGGAGAAAAAATTGGGTATCAACAGCAACCCCCCTCAACTCCGTCTGAGCATCGACAACATCCTTCAAATAGATGGTGACCGTCCTGTCAACCTTGATTTGTATCTATTTGGCTTCGGCCCAGACTTCCACAACTTCGGCCTCGGCCTTTGCGAGACCAGCCTCGAGCTCAACTATTCGGCCAGCCTGGACCAAACTGCTCTCTTGGGCATTCCGAAGTTGGATCTCGAGGGCAGATACTTTCACCAGTGCATCTTCTTTCGCAGCAACTAGGGTGTCCATCTTTCCGGTCATGGAATAGATGAAATAAATCAAAAAATGGATTTTTGTTCAAGAATGAAATCTTATTGGAACTGTCCATATCCGGTTCATCCTTCGGAACCATATCACATCCCGGATCTGATGAAATAGGATGAATTGAGACGGTATTTTGTAAATACGTAATTATCTTGAATATATTAACCATTTCTTTATTTTCCGATCGCCTGGAAGGGACAAAAGAAAGATCTTGTTGTTTCTTCAACAATTTCTGATCTCTAGTGGACCTCTCAGTAGGATTCGAACCCAGATGAAGTTCTGACCATCTATCAGAGAAAAAAGAACGAACGGATCTTGTAGGATTCCCAAGAAATTCTTCGATTTCTTCCGGAAACAGATGATTAATCATCTGCTTCTCACGTTCCGTGAATAGCCGGGACATTGAGGAATATCCAGAAAGGCATTTCGGGAATCGGCCTGATTCTATCTCTTTTCGTTCCGTTTGAAGAAAGGANTTCCATTTATTACACTCGGATTTGACTTGATCGACATCACCAAGAAGACGCTTCAGCATTTCCCCTTTTTCTACAACTGAGACATTGAATAGTTAGCCTCAAAAGATAGGAGAGGAAGCATGTATCCTTTCAGAACAAAGGTTACCTGTTTCTCCAGCTCGTCCTCGTATCCACGAGCTTTGATCAACTCCGACCGAAGGTGCTTAAGCTCTTCCTCGTTTTTGTATCAAAAGAAGAAATTATGACATTGAAGAAATTGCAACATTGTTAAGGCTTGCACTCGAGAAAAGGCATTGGGGCTCGTCGAAGGTTGAGTTTGCATACGCTAGGACGGCTTCATCGACCCCGGCAAAGCAACCCTGGAACGGATCGTCTTGACTCGGGACTCCGCCTAACTCGGGCGTCTTTAGGTTCTAAGCATCCTTGATAGCGTTCTCGGAGTAGGCCGGAAGCAATGGGGAATGACCTGCTGTCACAACTTCGTGGAGATCACCCGAGGTGCTCTGTTCAGGCAGAGGAGCTTCGAAGCTTGCTCCTTTTGGGGTACTACCAGAAGTTTGGCAAGTGGTCACCACATCAGACGATGGAGGGCCTTCGTCCCTCTTTTCTTTCGAAGTCCCTTCTCCGTGGCCAGGGGTTTCAGTCTCAACGGGTCTCCGTGACCAGGGGATTTGGTCTCAACGGGCCTAATAGCTTTGGTAGATTTTTTTGTTCGAGTCACCAAAGTCGAACCCTCCATCTCATCGCCCCCATCTTCCATGAGCTGGGGGACTGAGTCAATATCCACATTAATGTCGACGATTTTCTTGCGCTTCTGATCATGCTCTGTTTTGTTTTAGGTGTCCTCGCTCTTTGAGGACCTCTTTCTTTTTTTATCATTTTTCGGCTTTGAAGCCGAAGGTTCCACGTCCTCCCTGAGAGGGGGCGGCCTCATCTCGAAGAACTCACCAATGCCTGCCACAGAAAAGTTAAGTTATAGAAATAGGGGCATTCTTAATAAGAAAGGAAATATTGAAACACGAACCATGGTGTTTTGCTTCCCACTTGTGCTTCGACAAGTCCCGCCACTTGCGTTTGTCATAGATTAAGTAGCGTCTAGTTTACGAACCCAGTCCTCGAGGTCGAGGACCGCATTAGGCATCCACGGGACCACTGCGGAATAAGGAAAAGAGTATTACGCGAAGTTTAGAAAAAATTGTGGAAAAAACTAAAGGAAAGAATTCCACTCACGTTCGAAGTTCCATTCTTCAGGGAACGACATGTGCTCCTCGATAATGACATCGATGGTCTTCACCCGGATGAACCGGCTCATCCATCCTCGATCCCTGTATTCATCATTACTGGCAAAGAAGGACTTAGTTGTTCAGCATTGAAGTTTGATCAAACCTATGAAAAGCTGAGATCGATATAAGCAGATGAGATGGCTGAGGGTGAACTCGAGCCTGACCTTTTCAACGAAGAACCTCATCATCATTATTATCCGCGAAAAGGACGGATGAATCTTGCCCAAGGTAACTTGATATCTTCGGCAGAATTCAAGCACGATCGGATCGAGAGGACCCAACGTAAAGGGATAAGTGGACACACTTAGGAACCCATCTACGTAGGTTGTGATGTCCTCTTCTCGAGAAGGTATCTGCAACACGACCTTCCCTTCCCAACCACACTCTCTTCTCACAACATCGAGGTGTTTTTTCATAATCGAGCTTATGTATCTCGAGGCATGCTTACGACGGACGGGGACGTCGGGAGGATTCTTGACCGTAAAGTCCTTTCTTAAAGAAAAACTGCTCGGTACAATCTCATGGAGTGCCGGCGGTCTGCCACCGGCCGAACGAGAAGTAGAAGAGGAGGTTCCTTCTTTCTGAGGAACAGATTTGGAAGTTTTTGCCATTGATTTTGAAAGGAAGAAGTTGGTAACTCGTGGAGGTTTTGAAGTTGATAAGACGGAAGAGCTGGTGGCGAAGGGTAAGTTAGAGAACAAAAGAGGCGTTGCAAATAAGAGCAAAAATTCTAAATGAGAAGTGTAAACGAGTATATATAGAGAAAATTGGCGACTGTTCATTGACACTGATGGCCGACCGGCTCTGACAAGCATTTAATGATTTGGGGAAGAGAACCGATGGGACGCTTCGGTCATTTCGACGCTTGCGACATGGGAATGATGTCACCATTGGGGACTTCGGAAACTCAAGAATTCAAATCGTTTCTTGTCATTTCATTCTAAGAAATGCGGGGACTATCTGTATACGGTCGAAATCAGGAAGCTCGATTTCGTAGACTTGAGATGTTGCCTCGAGGGCAGAAATTCAGAAGATGTCGAGCTCGGGTTTGAAGGTGGAATACGAGGTTCGAGGGCTGGGGTGCTCGTTGAGCATTGAAGCCAGGTACGACCGATGCCGAATAATGCCGTTATGAGTTTGTTATGGAAAGGAAAAAATTCTCGCCACGTCCCCAAATATCATGGCGTAAATTTCGGGATAGATTTGTACGAATTAGTATAATTCCGTACTAGGTTGTTTTACAGTTGTACCAATAAAATTCCTTACTGTAAATAGAAATGTACCATATTTAGGGTTTTCCCTCCTATATAAAGGGTACCCAATCATTTGTAAAGACCATGTGATCATTGGTAAAGAATATACTATCTCACTTTTCTTATTTACTGCTCTTCAAAATCATTCTTTAGCTTTAATATACTTACTTTATTGTTCTTGCTTTATTGCTCCTAACTCACCTCGAGGTCATCGAGTTCGAGGTCTCTACTGCTCTAGCAACACCGATTTTGTTCATCAATTCTTCTCATTCATACTCTACATTACTTGTTTATTTATTAGTATTGGACTAGACTACATATCTTTAAAACCACAAATCAAATTTAATTGTTACTCGTATTTTTGAGGTAAACAAAATTGCCAATACTTAAATAGGCGTTTTGGACTTAAGAATTGTAAAATTCCAAAAAATGGTAAAAAAAATTTCAAGTGAAAATGATATTTGAAAGAGTTGTGTTTGGACATAAATGTCAATATGGGTTATTTTTTATGTTTTGTGAGTGATTTGAGTGAAAATTTTAAAAAATAATTTTTTGAAATTTTTTAAATTTTCAAAAAATTTTAAAATGTATCTTCAAGTGAGAGGTGAAATTTTTTTGATTAAACGCTGATTTCGAGAAAAAGGTAAAATTTGTTTTAGAAAGCAGGAATTTTTTTTTATGCCCAGACTCTTAGTCTATCATATGTATATATGGTGATGTTGAGTATAAGTATATCAAGATACGATAAACTAACCAATAATGATTGCAAAATCATGAATAGACCGTTTATTTTTACTCTTAATCGTGCATTAAAATTTTGTACCTTTAAAGACAGATAGTGCAAAAAATTCATTGTATTTGGTATCCTAAGACTAGGGCAGCAACAAAGGGAATAGCAGCTCACTATTCCAATCTTGATAAATTCTTACGTAGGTTCCCACTAACTATTGGTTTTTCAACATAACAATAAATATGTTAGCAGCATGTGAAAGCACAATCCACTCCCCATTTAAAAATACAAGTAGTTGTATAATTTTTTTAAAAAGAATTTATTACTTTTACATCCACAAGATAGTAAAGATTATAATGATCATTCGTAATTACTAGATTAAAATTACATCTGTTTTGTTCTCATGCCATGTGTTTCTTATTCCCCCCTCAAATTGAAGGGAACCTTAACGTATCTGTAAAGTTATTATATAACTAGAGGTCATAAGTTTAACCTTCTTGTATAAATATAAGGTAAGATTACATATCAAAATACTATTGTGGTCCGGTCCTTATCCGAACACCGTATACAACGGGAGTTTAATATACCATACTTTTATATTAGAATCTCAAATTGGGTCGTCGTTCCTCATTTGTGAGATTCAATAGGACTTTGAAGTTACTCCCCTAGGCTTCCTCCCCGCCGATGTTCATGCAATAGGTCCTAAATCATGGAATACTAATATCTAAATCATGTACTAGCATCCCTTAAAATTATATTATGTTGACCACTTTAATGTGACAATCTCCTAGGCCATCGTGCCCTAAAAATAAAATTGACTTTGTATCAGGTCAAACTTTCATTTCTATTCACCTTCCTTTTCGCTCTCTCTAGGAGTCCTAAATCTCGAAGACTTTGACCATAATTATGGTGGGTTTGAAATTACTAATGAAAATTGGAAATTATAATAAATTTCTATACTGTTGCAATAGCTAATACGCTTTATGTTTTAACTTATCAATTTAATATCTTTATGATTTAACCTTTTAATCTGGAGTTCTTTGATCTTTTACCTAGGTAAAATATAAATTAGAGTGAAGGGTTACAACCATTTTATATACAACTTCTTAAGAAAGAACAATCTCTGTCAAGGTTCTCATATACCTATGTGAAAACTTTGTCAATTCTCAAGGTAAAGTGATAAGATTTCTACCCCTTTATTAACTTCTTATGTTCATCCAACCCACATGCAAGCTCAACCAACCTTATTTACAAGTTTCATCTCTCTCCCATTTATTACTCATCTTTTCATTTCTTTATTGCATGTAGGGTCACCATTCTCCACCCTCCCCCCACCCCCTCTCTCTACTTCTTTTCTTTCCTCGTAAGAACAGAAAGAAAAGGCTCAAAAGCATATACAGAAAAGAGGCCTTTTTTTTTGTTGTTGTTCTCTCTGGAAATAGTGAAGAATGGAAGAGGTTGAAGCTGAAGTTCAGAAGCTGCCTGAAAGGCTTACACCATGCAACAGTGGAAGAAGGAGAAGCTGTGACTGTGATTCTAACCATTCACCCGAATTTGAGTTTTGGATGGTCCGAAACCCGTCTTTTCCTCTGCCCAACCAACTCTCTGCCGACGAGCTCTTCTCTGATGGCGTCCTTCTTCCTTTAGACCTTCTCCAGTGCCCTTCTGCGGATGACCCACTTGAACCAAATGGGCCAAATACTTCTTCTTCACACCATAAAACTGAGCCTGAACCATCCGGGTCTGGTCGACCCGAGCCCGAAACAGAACTCTCTGCCTCGATAGTCAACATTTCGGCGGGGGCCGGTTCTTTTACGTCATCAAAGCGTTGGAAGGACATTTTCAAGAAAACCGAGAAGAAAGAGAGTAATGATGTGAAGAAGAAGGAGAAGAGGAAGGAGAAGAAAGTTTTAAGTGGAAGCAATGGGGTGACTACAGGTGCTGAGCTCAATATCAATATTTGGCCCTTTTCGAGGAGTAGATCCGCTGGAAACGGGGGAAGTAGACCTCGGGTTACCGGTGGATCCGGTTTGGCCACCCGAAAGGTGAGTAGTGCTCCTTGTTCTCGGAGTAACTCAGCCGGTGAATCCAAGTCAAGAAAATGGCCCAGTAGTCCTAGCCGTGGTGGGGTTCATTTGGGCCGCAGCAGCCCAGTTTGGCAGGTCCGCCGGAATCTTGGACCAGGATCCGGCAGCCGGAGCTCCGATAACCTCGTGAAAACTGCTGAAAAAGCACTCAGGAAAGAAGCCCCCCTAAATGAAAGCAGCACGAACAAAAAGGCAGTTAAAAAAGAAAGCGTTGAATGTCGCCGGAAAGTGTCGTCAACGGCGGCCGGTGGTGGTGGGCCTAAAGCTAGAGTCTTGAACTTGAATGTTCCTATGTGCATTGGTTACAGGAATCAGTTAGGTTGCAGAAGTGACGAAAACAGTGCCTTTAGTGTCGCCGCCGCATCCGCCGGGGACGGTGGTGATCAGAGTGGTGTCGCGGTGACCACTGAAGGGCTACGTGGCAGTGGTAACTTATTTAATATCAAAAGCCTATTTACCAAGAAAGTCTATTAATTTAATACTGTTAAATCCAAATTAGTAATTACACACTTTTTTTGAATATGTTAGTGTATCTATCGTTATCCTTCTCTATATTCTCATATGTAACTTTTTCTTTTTTGGTAATATGTAAAGTCCTAACTTTTGACGTTTGCAACTCTGCATTTGTGTAATGTGTGGGGCTTCTATTCAGTAGTCATACACTCTTGCTATTGAGGTTGAATTCATTGATAATTTATCCTACTTTACTTTCTGCTCTTACCTTATTCTAATTATTTAGTCTGTTTTAATTATTAAGCTTGTGATTGAGGTTCATATATTTTCCTTAGCAACGATAAAGGCAATTTTAATTTTTACAAGATTTCTTCATCCTCGTCAGATGGTACTAGTTTGGTTATTTTGTGTGAATTCTTTTTTTTTCTTTTTGGTGTAAAGCATATACCTCCGCTAATACTCGATTTTTTATCAACACAAATATTGAATAATTCTATTAAATATGAAATTGTCTAATATTTTTGTCTCTTCTGGAAGTAGAACATTAGTTTCTAAATATTTATTTAACTTTATTGACTGCTAGACCATATTTTTCAATGCAGTTATTATTCATCGTAATACATAAGACCTGTTGGGACATAGATTCCCAAATATAATTTTAAAAACAAGTTGAATTTGAAATTTAAAATATGTTTGGACATGAATTTTGCGGCAAGCTTTGACATGTTAAGAAGTTTTTTTTCCCTTTTTTTCAGCAAATGGTCATCATTTAACCGAAAAAGAGGTCTTAACTTGTATTTGGGATATGAAATTTTGGTCCAAAACTTATGACCAAACGTATACATAAAAAAAAAAAAAGCAATATTTGGTACTGGTACTTTGTTACACACTTGTATTGGATATGGAACTTATTGGATACAGTTCTTTAACCGCCACGAATTAGTGTTATTTGTTCATTGTGCCTTTTATAATTTTAAAATTTAAAAAATGATATTTTTAGCTCTGATGCGTAAAAGACAAATCTTCAAATATAAAGAAAAAAAAAATAGAATCATAAAATTAAAAATAATAATGTAAAGAGCCATAAAATCAATTGGTCAATAGACGTGGAGAAGGACAGCGTCAGTGGGCGTTACAAAAAGCTATTCACTTGCCGGTTAAGGCATGGTCCATGGGGCGTTGGACATTACTTTCACTCTCCTGTTTCGTTACGTTACAGCCATAGCCTACGGCAAAATTATCATTACAGGTGTTTTTGTTCGTATATTGCCATAACGAGTCTTAAGTGTATGGATGCTTTGGTATATTGATATCTCATAAACATTCCATCCAGCCACATGTTCTTCTACGTAGACTCCGAGGAAGCTTTGTCCCAATAATAGCCACAAATTCGTGGAAGTTTTCGGCAAAGGGTCTATAGAAGTTTAGTGTCTGCACATACCGATTGAACGTTGTTTACCTTGAAAATGGTAATTACAATTATATTTGATTATGTAATTCTAAAAATACATGATTTATTTTAATACTGGTTGTTTAGACAGTGAATATTGAGTATGAAGTGAGAAAAATGAAATAAGAGTAAAAGGAACAAGATTACGCAAACCTGATATCGAAGAGGCCAGTCTCGAGGGTGGTCGGGTAAACTTCGAGGTCGAGGTCGAACTTGAAAAGCTTGACTAGGGTCTATCGATAATGATGAAACAGCGTTGGAGACCTTAAGAATGACCTATTTATGATCAATAACAAGTAATAAATGAAGAATAATTCAAGAACACAATAAATGAGAAGCAATAAATTAATGAAGCAATGTAAAGAATATTTTTGTTAGAGAGCAGGAGATGTTCTTGTTCTTGTATAGAATATCATGATGTTACAAAGTGACAAGGATCCCCTTTATATATGAGGGTGAATCCCAACATAGTACATGTGTAATTAATGTAAAGAGATATGACTGGTACAACCATTTAATGCCACGGTACAGGCTTGTACTATCTTGTGTACTTTGTCAGTTTTAACCACGTGCCCTTTGGGAATTTCCATATTACCCTTTGATATATGCTGCTTCGAGGTCGAGGACCTTCGATATGCATGGCCTCGAGGTCGGGGACTTTCGATATGCCCCTTGATACCAAAACTCGGGCCTTCGAGCCTTCATTCTCATCGAAATGGCCGTGAAATCGGGCTTTTCGATTTCAGCCGGATACAGATAGTCCCCGCGTTTCTTAGAATGAAGAGATAAGAAATGGTTTTGACCTTGTGCCCCTTCGACACTCCTACTATGACGTCAGTCCCTTCAAAGCATTAAATGATGTGACACGAAAACTTGCAGAGGTCGCTGTCAACACAATTCTTGAGAAGCCCATGAACCGTCACAGGTTCAACTTTCCCGCTTCAAGCATGCCCAAAGGTCCCCTATAAATACTACAATCACTTGCCTTTTCATAGTTTTGCATCTTCTTCTTCAAACCTTCAAATTTCAACTAAGTGTTTTCCCTTCTTATCTTCTGCTTGTGCACGTTCTTCTCGTCTTCTCGCTTCAAAACCCGATAGTTATCATGGCAAAAACTTTCAAAACAGTTCCACAAAAGGAGGGGGCTGCTTCTACATCACGCCCGTCTAAGGGCAAGTCAAAAACACCTCTTACCATCGAGCAATGTATCTTTGGCCCTTTCGACACCATTTCTGACTTTACAATAGAAAAAACCCCTACTACACCGGGCCGATGCAAGCCCATGTCCCGACGCATAAGTGTAGTATCGGATATTGAGAGGGTGAAACTTGACTGCCACTGGGGGGAAGCAGCCCGAGTAGAGATCCCTACGGCTGACGAAAGCATAGTCACGCACAAGGCTAGCTTTCTCAGTGTATACACATACCTCTTCACCTTAGGCCCCATCGATTCTTCTTCATCACCGGTTGACCCGGTGATTCTTGATTTTTGCCACCAATATCGAGTGACACTCAACCAGATCTTTCCTTCTTTTTGGAGGACTGTATTATGTATCGTCATATTACCAACATGGTCGAGGGAATGGCCTTCACCCTCGACCATTTGATTAGATTATATAGCCCTCGACTCTTCCATGGGGGCCTTATTAAATTACACCATTGATCCACCAAGGCGTTCCTCGCATGCATTGACGAGGACAAATATTGGGGATGGATGAGCCGATTTGTCAGAATCAGAACCTCGGACATCATCCATGTTGACAGAATGCCATTCCCGGAGGAGTGGAATATGAAACGTAAGTACCTTTGAATTGAGCATGCTTTCGCTGTCTCTTTCTCTTTCGACTGATTTTCTTAATTGTGCAGCCACTGTTTGGTTTTCCGGTGCGGTTCAGGACCTTCCGTGGTGGATCAAACGTTTAGACTCCGCTTTCCCATACAACAAACGGGTATGGCGTGAGCTGGCCAAAACACAATGGCATACCAAGAACCGTTGTACGCTCTTGTTGCTATTGTTTTTACATTCTTTGTAAGAATTTTTTATGATGATGTTTTTTGACATAATATATTTGTGCAGGCCTTGGTGAAGGCGTGTTGATGAGGTCGCCCCCACCTGGTGAGGAAGAGGCCCCGAAGACCAACAAATATAAGAAAAGGAAGAAAGAGGCCCCGGCGGGGTCCCCAAAATCAAAAAGGCGACTCGGAAGCCTAAGACTGATGCCACGGTCTTGTCTTCGACGGCCGTTGAGAGCCTGCGGGCCGAGGAGGAGAGCGATGATGAAGCTCTGAGGCTTCGAGGGCTGTTGAGCAGTTTCCTGCTGAGCTAGAAGCGGCCGATGCGGACCCGCCGTTTGTAAAGGAGACCCTCGAAGAGGGTCTGGGCGTAGTCCCCGATACGCTCATCGGACATGGCACAGTCCATGTTGAGGAGCTCGAGGGGCTCGCTGCTGGAGCTTTCCGGAGTAGGGAAGAAGCCTCGATGGAGGCCGATATCGCTGGTGGACTTCATTCGGGCCCATCATTCTCTCCAGGGGAGATACGGGATCCTCAAGTTAGGGGTGTTCCCGGTCCAGAGACCTTCCATGGAGAGGATGACGCATTCAGAGACTACTTCGAGGGGGTAGATGAGGAGACCGATGATGATTCCCTATTTTCCCTCGAGGAAGCCGAGAGGCTCCAAAAACAGGTGACATTTGAGGACAATATGCATATTCTCTGATTTTCTATTCTCGTTTTCTGATTTCCCTTCTCTGTGTTGAATGTCAAAAAGCTATATGACCAAGACTTCTCCAAGTTTCAAGATGAGTTGACTCATCGTGGAGAGGAGCTTGAGAAACTTATGGCGGAGTCGATCGAGCTCGAGTCTTTGTGCGCTCGAAGGGAGGAGGAACTGACCGACCTTCGGGCAAGCTTGGAGAGAGCACTTCGGGAGAGGGCCGATTTCTCCGAGCAGGTATGTTAGTACCCAAATTCTTATATTTTTGTTGTAACGCTTGGTGCTGATTGACTTACTTTCTGCTTCTCAGATTACGCAAAAGGACGCCCTGGTGGAGCAGCTTTGAGAGGAGGTTGCGGCCAAGGACGCCGAAGTCATGGAGCTGGCTCGGCTGAATGATGTCGCAGCCTCGGAGAGAGAGGTACTTCGAGGGAGGCTATCCTCGGATCAAGACCTTCTCCGAGGTGCTCAAGAAGAGGCTGTTGCACTATATGCGGCCAAGGCTGAGGCTACTGAATATGTCTCCTCGTACAAGAGGGATGCCGCTGCTGCAAATAACCGGGCAAGGGAGATATCCGAGAAGGCCAAGCTGAAGCTGGCTCAGGCAGTTGCCTATGCCCGTGCACAAGCCAAGAGGCAAGATCTCGAGGAAGTGAGCGCCAAAGGTGTCGATCTGTCTGCCGAGATCGAAGAGGCCAGGGCCCTGGAGGAGGAATTGACAATGCTGATACATCAGACGAGGGCTCCGAAAGCGGCTCGGACAGCGGCGGAGGTGAAGAGTATTTTTCCTCTTTTTTTTCTTTTTCCTTTCTTTTGTATATGGGACCCTTCGGGGGAACTTTTGTAAAGAACACTTTTGTAAATATATTTTTTGGAAATAGAACATATTTTGTCATATTTTTCACAAACTTAGTTCCTTAACCTTTTCCCAACAATATGACTTTTATGCTTCGATTCTTAGCTTCCTCGGGACTCGCACTTGCAATAGTAGATCCCCTCGAGATCGGACACCTTCTCGAGGCTAGGTCGACATGCGAGCTTTGATTCCTCGATCCCCCTATGACAGTATCATTTATGTGACGTGACCGTGAAATGACCGAGGTGGTCCCACCGGTACACTTCCCCAAACGTTATGACGACTTGTCAGGAATTGAATGGTCTCCTTCATTCTAACTCTTGCACCTTTGCAAAATCCTCAGCTTTTCTTTCAACTTTCTCATCCCTTTCCCATCTTTGTGAAGACTAGTTCCGCTCCTTCCTGTTTATCTCTGCTTTGAGTAGCTATGGCTTCCGTGCCTGAATCTGTTCACCAAGAGGAAAGAAATTCTTCCTTTGCCCCTAGCTTGGCCGGTAGTACACCGCCGGTGTATGGCGAGCTGACCTCGTACTGCTTTGCTCCGAAAAAATACTTTGCAGTAGAAAACCTTCGATGCCCCGGGACATCGAGAGCATTCCTCGAGGTTCGTCCGATCGATAGAAGAAAACCACCTTGAGGCCGTGAGGAGAGATTGCGGAGGGGGGGGGGAATGTGGTGCTGCAGATACCCTCTCAAGAAGAGAACACCATGCCGTATGAAGAGGGATTCTTGCCCGTGTATACGTATCCGTTTACATTAGGCCCCCTCGACCGACTCGTGCTCGAATTCTGCAAAAGGTACCGAGTGACCCTGGCACAGATTCATCCGTCCTTTTGACGGATAGTGCTGATGATGAGGTTTTTCACCGAAAAGGCTAAGCTTGAATTTATCCTCAGCTACCTTATTAGGTTATACTGGCCTCAGCATTGTCGAGGCTTGATTGCGTTACGATGCCGGTCCACCGGGCCTTTCATTTCCAGTGATGACGAGGATCGAAATGGAGGATGGATGAGCCGGTCTGTTCAGGTGAGGACCAACAATATCATTCCAGCGGAGTTCCTGCCTTTTCCTGAAAAATGGAACTTCAAACGTAAGCACCACGTCATGCCTTAGTGTCTTTTGTTCTTATCACCTTATAAGAGTGTTTCTTTTTATCTTTTTCAGCGGTCCCGTGGATGCCCGAGGAGGTCCCGAGGGAGGAAAATAATCAAAAAAGATCCTCTATACGAGGACATTCTCGATGAGGCGGTACCTTCTCAGAGGCATATAGGAGATGCCGCCGCTGAGGAGAGTTTTGTATATGTAGGTCATTCTACAGACGCCGGATCTCCTCGCGAGGACGATTCAGCGTCTAAGGCTCGAGCTGGAGGCCCTTTTGAGGTTTCCGATTCTGTCAGGCCGGAGACCTCTAATTTTGAAGAAGAGGTTCCCCAAGAGAGAAGGAGCAATATTCCTCCACCGTCCTCTGCTTCTGCTCTCGAAGTTTCTAGGAGTGCTTGGTACTAGGGGCCGCCCGGACCAATTGAGATTTCGAGTGGGCATACCTATATTGAGAGTGGTTTAACTGGGGCCGATGGGGCCGGGTCGTTAGATGCATGCTCAACTTTTAAGGAGGCCCAGCGACTTTGTTCCGAGGTGAGTTCTGATCGGCCTTGCTGGCTTTTTAGCTATGAATCTTCACTCTTTGAACTGAAGTTTCTCTTTTGCAGGTTTTTGACAAACTCAAGTCCGAGCTGCTTCGCTGTGAGGCCCGGTTGCGGGAAGATTTGGATAAGAAAAAATCTCTCAAGCTTCTTTGCAATGAGAAGACAAAATAATTGATACATCTTCGGGTGGAGATGCATTAGAGCCGAATTTGTGAAGGCAAACTCGAGCGTCAGGTAATCCCTACCCTGAAGGGGCACGTGTTTCCGTTCTCACTTTTGGGAACTAACGCTTCGGTGCTTCAGTTGCAGGAAAAAATAGAAGCGTTGGAGCGCCTTTGGGGCGAGGTCAGGCAAGTTAGTTCCGAATGCCAAACATTGAAAGAGTAGGTAGGCGTACATGTTGCGGCCCAAAGGAATGTTTTGGCCAAGACTGCTTCCCTCGAGATACAACTTCAAAATGCCCGAGGATAACTCAATTCAGTCGAGCAAGATTTCCAAGCTCGAGGTTGATCTTCTAAATATGAAGCCGAGGTCGTGGATGCTCGGGCCGAAGCTGAGGTAGTTCGAGCGAAGGCCAATAAAAAGGTGGTCGTTTACTTGAAAGATGCTTCCGATGCTCAGGCTGAGCTGAGACGGGATTTCAACAGAGAGATGAGGGGCAATGAGTATGCCCAATGCAAGTCCCGGAGGGATACCCTCGAGGAGATACATGCTAGGGGATTTGACCTCTCGGAAGAGATAAAGCAGGCCGAGGCGGACGAGATCGATGCCAAATTTTTCCTTTCTTCTTAAGCTGATGCTGATATTTGAAGGCCGCCGTAGGAGCTAGCCCGAGGGGCCTATGAGGGAGTTGGTCCCGAGAATAGACTAGATTTTCTGCTTTGTTGTTTGCATAAAACTCCTGTGGGAGCATTGTAAATATGTATTTGTAATACACACACACATACACACACACACACATACACACACACACACATATATATATATATATATATATATATATATATTCTTTGATTTGATTTGCATGTTGATAGTTAGCCCGATGAATTGGACTTTGAGATGAAACCCTTCGGGTTATAAATTAGCCCTGAGGCTCTTTAAGCTGGCGACTCGAGCTCTTATGCTTTAGGTCGGTACGACCTTCGTTGTAGCTGGCGACTTGAGGCCTTACACTTTATTGGCCCTGAGGCGCTTTAGTTAATCGTATCGGGCTTAGTCTCCAAGTCGGGTTTCGACTCGAGCTCAATGGCCCTCAGGTTTTTAAATCGGCCCTGAGGCGCTTTGGGTCGGTATGACCTGTAGCTGACGACTTGGGCTCTTACGCGTAAAGTCGATACAACCTTCAATGTAGCAGGCGACTTGGGCTCTTACGCTTTTTTGGCCCTGAGGCTCTTTAGTTAACTGTATCGGGCTTAGTCTCCGAGTTGGGTTTCTACTTGAGCTCAACGGCCCTCGGGTTTTCAAATTGGCCCTGAGGCGCTTTGTGTCGGTGTGACCTGTAGCTGGCGACTTGGGCTCTTACGCGTAGGGTCGATATGACTAGCTGGCGACTTGGGATGTTACACTTTTTTGTACTTGAGGCTCTTTAGTTAACCATATCGGCTTAGTCTCCGAGTCGAGTTTCGACTCGAGCTCAACGACTCTCAGGTTTCAAATTGGCCTTGAAGTGCTTTGTGTTGGTATGACCTGTAGCTGGCGACTTGGGCTCTTACGCGTAGGGTTGAACGACTAGCTGGAGACTTGGAAACTTACGCTTTTTTGGCCCTGCGGCGCTTTAGTTAACCGTATCGGGCTTAGTCTCCGTGTCGGGTTTCGAGCTCAATGGCCCTCAGGTTTTCAAATTGGCCCTGAGGCGCTTTGTGTCGGTATGACCTGTAGCTGGCGACTTGGGCTCTTATGCGTAGGGTCGATACGACTAGATGGCGACTTGGGCTCTTACGCTTTAGGTTGGTACAACCTTTAATGTAGCAGGCGACTTGGGCTCTTACGCTTTAGGTTGGTACAACCTTTAACCGGTTCTTTTTGAAGTTTTTCGAAGTAATTGGAGGCATGTGATTTTATGGCAACAATCAAACGTCTCTGAGTTGCGTTAGTTTGGCCAGAGCCTTATGACAGTGGTCATTGTATTTGGCCGTAGCCTTTTAGTCCCCGAGTGAGATAGCCATGGCGTCTATATCGAGGGTATGCCTTTTGGTCTTACAAGTTCGATATATAGCCTTGACTTTGATATGGAGTTTATGCCTGTTTTAAGGTCTTACAAATTTGTACATGCCTTACTTGAGGTCTTACAATTTTGATGTTGCCTCATGGAGGGCATACGAGTTCGAAGTTTCCGGCCTTGAGGTCTTACGACTTCGAATTTGATGAGCTGCCCGTCGGGGGCAGTCCCCTAGTCGGATTTGATGTTGCCTCGAGGAGGGATTATGCTATTGATATTGCCTCATGGAGGGCTTATGAGTTCGAAATTTCCAGCCCTAAGGTCTTACGGCTTCGAGTTAGATAGCTTGATGAGCCGACAATCGGGGCAGTCCCCGAGTCGGAATTGATGTTGCCTCGAGGAGGTCTTATGAGCTCGAAATTACCTGCTCTGAGGTCTTACAGCTTCGATTTTTTGGTGACTCGGTGGAGTGAATATCGAGGATAGTTCCTGAGTGCTTGATAAATTTTTGGCCCTGGGGCTGTCTCTTGTGAAAATGGAAAACTTCTTTGATGTGCGGAATGTTTTGATGATAGAAGTTACTTATCTGATTACTTGGTACAAGTATACATGTTTTTACTATCGAGGGTTCGATTATTCTATGCGGACACGTTTCATTCGACCGTTTGTTCCAATACAACATTCTCCTGTCGAGACCTTCTTTGCATATTTCAGTGATCTCCTGGGGGGATGCCCCTCAGTATTCGAGGTTGATAGAAGAGAAGCCTTGAATACTTGGTGAGTTCTCCTTAGGTAGCATATGTATATTGCCTCGTTAAAAACCTCGTCGGTAAAACCCTTTTGGGATAAAATCCGACGTAAGGGAAAAAGAGTGCAACGCACGCTTTAAAACCTAAGGCCTTCGAGCTGGGGGTGCTTCGACTCCTTTCAATCGGACACTTGCACGCATATTAGCTTAAAGTGTGAAAGAAAAAAGGGATAGGGTTATACCTTAGCTGCAATGTCGCTCGAGCCTCGATATTCTTTGGTTATCTGTTCCGAGGACGCGGCACGGTCCTTTATTTGTTCCTACGAGGATGTAGTTTGTGATTGTTACTTGGCTGTTTTCTTGGTTTTGGCTCCTTCGATATAAAAGGTGTCGGTGCCACATCGTGCACTGCGAACATTTCTTTTGCTGCGTGCTTCTCTCTGTATACAATTTTAACTCCATCCTTCGTAGGGAACTTCATCATTTGGTGAAGGTTTAACAACGCCTCCCTCATATTGTGGATCCACGGCCTTCCAAGAAATGCGTTGTACTTCATGTCACCTTGATGACATGAAACTCGGTACCCTGAATTTTGCCGGCCACGTTCACTGGGAGGATTGTCTCTCCTTTCGTTGTTTCTCTTGCCATGTTGAACCCATTGAGGACTCGAGAGGCGGGTATGATCTGGTCGAGCAACCCGAGTTGCTCTACCACCCTCAACCGAATTATGTTGGCCGAGCTACCTGGATCCACGAGCACACGTTTAATTTGAAATTCATTGAAAAGAAAAGAAATTACCAGTGCGTCATTATGAGGTTGAGACAACGTCTGGGTGTCCTCTTCGCTGAATGAAAGGGTGCCTTCAGGTATGTAGCTCCAAGTTCGCTTTTCCCTAGTGATGGATACTTTCGTTTACTTAAAAATGGGTCCTTGAGGGACGTCGACTCCACCAATAATCATGTGGATGACGTGTCGTGGTTCTTCTATTTCATTTTTCTTGTTTGTCTTTCTTTCCCGAAATTGATTTTTAGCTCGGTCGCTGAGGAATTCTCGAAGGTACCCGTTGCTGATTAGTCGGACCACCTCTTCTAGAAGGTATCGTGATATTCGCATATCAAGTTGGGTTTACTTTGTGAAGGATCTGATAGCACGGGTCTCGGCCACCTGGTGTCCCTGATCTTGCTAATGGCTGATACGATATCTGAAACATCGATGTTGAAGTTGTAATCAGATAGTCGGGGTGACTCTACCGGTTATGCATGCCTGTCAAACCCTGCTTTGGTCACGAGTCCCCGAGGATTCTGTCCTCGGTCCATCCTTTGGTCATTTTGAGGTACGTTACATCTCGGGATATTTCTCCGATTTTCTACGTATGGTTGATACCTTTCTTTGTTTGGCCTTGGATCTCTTTTTGGAAGTCTCGATTCCTTTGCTAAGACTCTGCTAGGATACACCGAGCCCGAGGGGGCTTCCAATTGGTCGTCCTCGACCCTGATCTTCGAATGGTACCTGTTGTGTACATCCGCCCAAACTACGGCGGGGTACTCGATTAAATTCTGCTTCAGTTGTTTCGAGGCTATCGAGCTTCGCTCATTCCACCCTGAGTGAAGGCTTGCACCGCCTAATCGTTGGAGACCGGTGGTAATTCCATTCGTTCCAATTAAAAGCGGGATACAAACTCCCTTAATATCTCATTCTCCCTTTGCTTGATGTTGAAAACATCAGATTTTCTCGTAGCGACCTTGATGGCACCGACATGTGCTTAAAAAAAGGAGTCCGCCATCATGCCAAATGAATCTATCGAGTTCGGGGGAAGGTTATGATACCACATCATGGCCCCTTTGGATAGTGTTTCTCCAAATTTTTTTAATAGAACAGATTCAATCTCTTCGTCTTTCAGGTCGTTCCCTTTAACATCACAAGTGTAGGCAGTGATGTGCTCATTGGGTTAGAAATTCCGTTGTACTTCGGGAGATCGTGCATTCTAAATTTCTTCGGGATAGGCATTGGAGCTGAACTTGACGGAAATGGCTTTTGCACGAATTATTTTTGAATCTACACCCTTCAGAATCGGGGGTGCGCCTGGGATCTGATCGACCCTTGATTTGTAGGTCTCTACTTTTTTGTCGTTAGCTTCTATCTTCTTTTCGCCTGATTCAATCCTCTTTGCGAGGTCTTCGAGCATTTTCATAATGGCGGGGTCGGCTGCTGATCCATTATTGCTCGATCTTTCCGATGCCTATTCGACTCGAGGAGCCGTTTCTGGTGGTGTTGTGCTCGGGGTTCTCTGATGGCTTTGTAGCTGAGCAATAGCCATTTGTTGTGCCTGCAACATTTCAAAAATAACATGAAGGCTAACTTCCATTTCTCTTTGAGCATGGGTTCCTTGTGCTTCACGTTGGTCTCCTTCACGAACGCTTCCGTCTGTATGGGAGCTCACATCGACATGTTGGGCATTGCGTGAGCCTGCATCGACAGGAATTTGCACTGGTGCCCCTTCAGGGTTTTGCGGTGGCGCACCGACACCTGAGGCAGCTGCGCCATTCTCTCCGTGGTCCTCAGGACCGTTGTTTTCATGTGTGTTTGCTGAGTTAGACATTTTCTGACATGAAAGTGAAGATTCTTGGGCAAGAAAAAGTGTGAAGAATAACTTGTGTTTTTAGAAAACCAGCACTAAAACAATCACTATTATTTTTAGCCCCACGGTGGGTGCTAAATTGTTTACCTTGAAAATGGTAATTACAATTATACTTGATTATGTGGTTCTAAAAATACGTGATCTATTTTAATATAGGTTGTTTAGACAGTGGATGCTAAGTACGAAGTGAGAAAAATGAAATAAGAGCGAAATGAACGAGATTACGCAAACCTGGTATCGAAGAAGCCAGTCTCGAGGGTGGTTGGGTAGGCCTCGAGGTCGAGCTTGAGAAGCTTGACTAGGGGCTATCGATAACGATGAAACATCGTTGGAGGCCTTAAGAATGAAATATTTATGATCAATAACAAGTAATAAATGAAGAATAATTCAAGAACACAATAAATGAGAAGCAATAAATTAATGAAGCAATTGTAAAGAATATTTTTGTTAGAGAGCAGAGGATGTTCTTGTTCTTGTATTGAATATCATGTATGTTACAAAGTGAAAATGGTTCCCTTTATATATGAGGGGGGATCACAACATAATACATGTGTAATTAATGTAAAGAGATATGGCTGATACAGTCATTTAATTCCACGGTACGACTTGTACTATCTTGTGTACTTTGTCAACTTTAACCGCATGCCCCTTGGGAATTTCCCATCTTTCCATATTAGCCTTCGATATATGTTGCTTCGAGGTCGAGGACCTTCGATATGCATGGTCTCGAGGTCGAGGACCTTCGATATGCCCCTTGATACCAAAACTCGGGCCTTCGAGCCTTCATTTTCATCGAAATGGCCGTGAAATCGGGCTCTCCGATTTCAGCCGTATACAAATGTTTTCAGTTCTGAGTTAAGAGAATATTATTTTGAAATATATATTTTACTCTATATATACTTGTCTTTTTGTACGCTTTGATCTCAAAGCACAATTAGTTCAGCTGGACCATGACCCCATGGTTGGATCCGCCACAAACTGTTAATACTACAACTGTTCAGCACTAAGTTACTAATATTCGGCTTAATTGAATCTTTCTACCGTTGCATTCAATCAAATATCATTCTAACTCGTTGTATTTTGGGGGATGAAATCTCTCTGTATATTAATTATTTCTGTTCTAGTATTTGGGGCCTATCTTAATATTTGCTCTTTTGTTTGTTCCATTTATTTCTGTACCGTTAGAAGCATATGCAAAATGAGATCCGAATCACTCTTCATGAGAAAGGATAATAATAATTAAGTTAAAGAGAAGAAAATAAGCGGTAGGTAGGAAATACATGAGAACTAGTACAACTCTGAACCCTGCATTAATTTTGTCCCCATAGAGATAGCACAGTGTGCGGGCTGAAAATGTCAAGGGTGGTACAGTTTTAGGCGTGGCCCAAGCCCAACCAAATACACTCGGCTAAGCTAAAACATCTAAAGAGTTAATTTTAGATATTTCAGCTCCTTGTATATCCTTTGAAGTAGCATGCTTCATGAATAGAAGCAACACGTAGACTTTTACCAGTATTGCTACCACTGTCAATTCTTCATATGCTTATCACCAGAATTAGTGTGTCAATTATTTGCAAAAGATCTCCTATATTAGGACTTAGAACCCCTGTAGGATATAGTCCATGCGTTATTGTATAGTAATACAGAGAACAACTTCACACCTTTAGTCTTTGTAGGGAAATTTAACTTTATTATGGTCTTCAGAGGACTTTAATCTCCCATTTTGAGTGTTTGTTCATACTTAAAAATAAAAAGATCAGCCAATGTGTGGGCTAGATTTAAGCTTCAACCTTTAGATACAACAAGTATTGTTACACAACCTATTAACTTACTGCATCCCTCCTGCTTTATCTGAACTTAATCAGTAATCAGTTATGCTTTTCAAACCGTGCATATCAAAAGCTGCAATGGAATGGTGGTAGCTACAATCTTGACCTACTTTTTCTGGTTTACTGTAACGTGTCGATCGGTCATTTTGCTTTTTAGAATTTCATTCTCCTAAATAAGACTTTTCGTATGTACTTTTACTGTTTTATGACTTGCGGAGATGGTTAGCTCGGGATTTGGAAGGGCTCGGGTTGAAATCGGAACACTTGATTCCTTAAGGTTGGCTAAAAAGACTAAATTTGACTTCGGTCAACGTTTTGAGTAAACGACCCCGGAATCAGGATTTGACGGTTCTAATAGGTATGTATGATGATTTCGTATTTGGGTGTATGTTCGGATCGAATTTTGGATGGCCCCACAGCGTTTCGGTGCCTAATAGTGAAAGTTGGTTCTTTGAAGGTTTTTGAAGTTCTTTAAATTTCGTCTGGGGTAAGTTTTGGTGTTATCGAGGTCCATTTGGGATTTCGAGCCTGGGAATAGTCCCGTATGTTGATTTAAGACTTGAATGCAAAATTTGGTGTCATTCCGAGTAGTTTAAGTATGTTTCGGCGCGTTCAGAGTAAGTCGGAAAAATTTGAAGTTCATAAGTTGATCTTATTGGTTTTGGGTTGCGATTCTTAGTTTTGATGTTGTTTTTCGCGTTCTGATGGTCCGAGCGAGTCCATTTTATGATTTCAAACTTGTCGGTATATTTGGAGGGGGCCTCGGGGTGCCCCGATGCCCATTCAGACGATGCACAGATTGAGTTAGAACTCAAAAGGGCTGCTTGTCACGACCCAAATTTTCAACCCGCAGGGATCGTGATGGCTCCTAACACAATACTTGTTAGGCAAGCCGATGTTAGAAATTTACTAACTATTTCCTTTAAAAGTTTACTTGACACAATAGGAAATTTTAAAAATAAAATAAATAAATCTAATGCTTTTCAATAAATGACTTCATGAATAATATTAGATAAAATGAAACGAACAACGAACTATTACCAACTATATATCTATCCAGGGTCTGGTGTCACAATTCACGAACTACTAATGAATGCTACAAACATTTGGCTGAAAGAAAAAAAATATCTCTGTTTTGAAAGAAATAAAACATCAACTAAATAGAGTAGAGAAGACTCTAAGAGTCTACGAACGCCAGTGGATCTACCTCTTGTCTCCGTGAAAATGCACAACTATGTCTCGAACTTAACATTGGTCAGTACCTGGATCTGCACAAGAAGTGCAGAGTGCAGTATCAGTACAACCGACCCCATGTACTGAGTAAGTGTCGAGCCTAACCTCGACGAAGTAGTGAGAGGCTACGGCGGAGCATTAACAATGTAACATGTGAACAATAGATAATAAAGCAAGAAGGAAATTCTAAACTAAACAAAACAATAATCTGTAGAAATGAATAAAACAACTCAGCTACCTTTTCCAGGCCTCAACTATAACCAATTCTCACATAAGTTTCCAAATTTTCAATTCCACTTTGAAACAACCGTAAGTACATAGTATGATAAACAGTAAAGTAAAACAGTAAGTTTGCACATCCTTGTGTTTAAAAATCAGTAAAACATAAATGTCCTCCCTTATTGCTCTTTGTTGCGGCGTGCAATCCGCTCCCACCTGTCCACCCTTATAGTTCCTCCCTATATATATATCAATCTTATTTCTCTTGTTGCGGCATGCAACCCAATCCCACCTGTCCACCCTTATCACTCCTTGTTGCGGCGTGCAACCCGCTCCCACCATACAATCACATCTCTTTATAAAAAAGGATTTTCACAATTTAAGTTAAAGTCTTTCACAATATTTATGTCTCAACAATTGTAAACAGAACAAGTTTCATTTTAAGTAACAGTAAGAGAAGAATATGAAATAATGACAATAACACAATGAGTATTCCAGCCTGTATTTTATAAATAGTAAAACATGAATATTCTCCCTTATTGCTCCTTGTTGCGGCATGCAACCCGATCTCGCTTGTCCACCCTTATTGCTCCTCCCTATATATATATCACCTTTATTTCTCCTGTTGCGGTGTGCAACCCGATCCCACTTGTCCACCCTTATCACTCCTCGTTGCAGCGTGCAACCCGCTCCCACCAGACATATCATATCAATTTATTTATGAAAACTTTCACAATTCAGGCCAAGCCTTTCACAACATTTTTGTTTCAACAATTATAAACAGAAGCTGTAAAACTCATAAACTTCATCAATTATCATTTCATAACGAAACCAACCGGAAATTATATACATATCGTAACACTAACATCCAACTCTATTCTTATGTAACATAACAAAACCAAGAAAATAACCAACATTTCCAAAATACTTGAAATAATACTTAACAATAAGTTAACAAATCCAAATAGACATATAAACATCAATGATCATGAAACAATTATGCCCGGAAGTAAATAATTGGAAACGGGGAAGGGACTATGTTCAACAAATAATTTAGTGGTGCATAGAAACTCGTCACCTCACCTATACAGCACATACATGTAATTTCACATAGCATTTAAGTTGGGGATTCCTATTCCCTCAAGTCCAGGTTAAACCAAGCACGTACCTCAAATTCTCAGGCCACTCACTGTTCACTTACCGCTTTTCCTTTCGAATTTGCCTCTAACCTGCTCGGGCCCGCTTGATCCAAACTCGAGGTTCGAGCTAAATTCCGTTTACCCATTCACCCCCGAGCCTGAATATGCAATTAGTTTCAAAATTTGACCCCAATTCGAGGTCAAAATTCTCCAATTCTACCAAAACCCCCAATTTATACCATGAAAATTCTTGATTTTTGATTGAAAAGTGATGAAAAACATTGGATAATTGAAAGATAAGAGTTTAGAATTTTTTAGCAACACTTTGGGGATGAATTTGTGTGAATATAATCGCCTCTATATTTTTGTAGTTCGAAAAATATGAAGAAAAAGGTTATGCCCGTTTTAAAATCTGATTTTATATAACTGGACAGGCTTTCATCGCATTCTCGATGAGCCTGTCGTGTTCGCGTAAGGTCAGGACCAAATGTCCTTCGCGTTCACGGTGTCTTGGCCGCGTTCGCGTAGAAGGAAACAGGTCCCCCTCCCCAGGCCCATTTAACTCTGCGCGTTCGCGATGGCCTGGTTGCGTTCGCGAAGGGTCTCCCCCCAGTGCTTCGCGTTCGCGTCCAAGGCCACACGTTCACATAACACAAAATGACCCCAGTGCAAATTCTACTCTACGCGTTCTCGAGTGGAGTAACGCGAACACAAAGAACAAATTGAATGTGCACCAGAACAGCAAAAACAACACACTTTAGCATGTTCAAAATATCTCGTAGCCTATCCAAAACTGACCCGAGCCCTCGGGGCTCTAAACCAAACATGCACACAAATCTAAAAAAATCATACGGACTTGCTCGTGCGATCAAATCATAAAAATAATATCTAAAACTATGAATTTAACCTCAAAACTCATCATTTTTCTCAAGAACACTTAACTTTCACTATTTCTCAACCGTACGTTCGAATCACGTCAAATAAATTCTGATTCTCACCAAATTTCACAGATAAGGCTTAAACATCATAAAAAACCTGTATCGAGCTCCGGAACCAAAATCGGGCCCGATACCAACGGTTTTAAACATTAATTCATTACTTTATTTCATTAAAATCCAGCAAAATAATTTTTTTTTAAAATTAATTTCTAAGGCTAGGGACCTCAGAATTCAATTCCGGGCATACGCCCAAGTCCCATATTTTACTGTGGACCTCCGGGATCGTCGAAACACAGATCCGAATCCATTTACTCAAACTGTTGAACAAAGTCAACTAAAACTAAATTTTAAATTCTAAAATTACTATTTCTCATATTTTCACATAAAAGCTTTCTGGTTTCACGTCCGAACTGCGTACGCAAATCGAGGTAATTAAAATTAGTATTTTTAAGGCTAATGAGCCTGGAATGGAATCTTAATTTATAAGATGACCCTTTGGGTCATCACACTGTTGGTGCACCAGTTGTGGGTGTGCCCGTACCTACGAGCTTTTAGCCGCAGGTGCGAGCCCGCAGATGCGTAATTTTGGCTGCAGAAGCGGATTTGGAACGTTGGCCAGTGGTCCACAGGAGTGGAGAGGCATGCGCAGGAGCGACTTCGCTTCTGCGATGAAAAGCTGCAGAAGCGGGACCGCAAAAACGGCATCCCGCCCGCATATGTGGCCAGCGTTGGGCCTGGGGAATTCCGCAGAGGCGGGCCTAGTGCCGAAGTGGTACCGTAAATGCGGCCCAGTGACCTTAGATGCGAAATTCCTGGAGGCAGAAAGCTTAATTTAATACGAGACTTAAACCATTTCTAACCCATTTCTCTTACTATTTGGGAGATTTTGGAGCTTCTTGAGAGGGGTATTCACCTAGCACTTTGAGATAAGTAACTTCTATATAATGTTAGTTTAAAACATAGATTATGGATAGATTTTAACATATAGGTTAGTGAAAATTTATGGGTTAGATGAAAAACTTAGGGTTTTGATAAAAATAAGATTTAACCACGGAATTTATTATGGAATTTAGTGAAAATCATATATTTGAGTTCTTGAGGTTATGGGTAATAAATTTCTTTGAAAATTTTCGGAATCCGGACACATGGGTCCGGGGATGAATTTTAGGAATCCTACATTTGGGGTTGGGTAATGATATCAGCTCACGAAATTAAAGGAAAATATAAATATCCTTAAGAGAAAATGAAGAGAATTGCTCTTGAGAAGATGACTTTGGAAGGAAAGGATTCCGATAATTTAGAGAGAAAAGGAGAGATATTCCATTGAGATTCTGTTAAAATTGAATGAGCATCACAATAGTTGTGATTTCAGCTTATATGGGAGAAGTCCAGCTGTAACTACTTGTAACTAACTAGTAACTAACTTGTTACAAACTAACAACAAGTAGCAGACTGTAACTAACTTCTGGAAAGCTAACTAACTTCTGCATATGTGCTTCTCATGTGATTGTGTATTAGCTCCCAATTTATTCTGGTTGTAACACTACCCTCCCATTGAAAACAATCCTTGTCCTCAAGGATTAAAAAAAGAAAATTTGAGGTGGAACTCTTGCCAATCTTCCCAGCTACTGTCCTCAGCAGCAACATTCAACCATTTGACTAGAACTTGTGTTGTGGCTTTGCCATTCTTTGGCGCTAATCTTCTGTCTAGGATGGCCTCTAGAGTAAGCAAGACATGTCCATGTTCAACATGAACAAATGGAAGAGTAGGAGAAGCAGTATGAGTGCCTAACTTTTTCTTGAGCTGAAAAATATGGAATGTATGATGGATCTTGGACTGAGGAGGCAAAGCCAAAGTGTATGCAACTGGTCCAGCCCTTTGTATTATCTGAAAATGACCAAAGTATTTAGATGATAACTTCTGAAAGGAGTGGATCTTCAAAGACAACTACCTGTATGGATGCAACTTAACATAGACCCATTCTCCTACTGCATAAGCTCTATCAGTCCTACCCTTATCAACCTGGGATTTCATCCTGTTTTGAGCTCTCAGCAAATGAGATTTCACAGCTCGAATTGTGGCTACTCTTGCTTGTAAACTTCTGTCAACAACATCCAATTGAGAGTCAAAAGTCATATAGGGCAGCAAGGATAGTGGTTTCTGCCTATAAACCACCTCATAGGGTGTCAATTTTAATAGCTGAGTGATATTTGAACCACCATTCTTCCAAAGACAACCACTTAGCCATTCTTTTGGTCGATCAAAAGTCATGCACCTAAGGTAGCATTTCAAGCATCTGTTGACCACCTCAGTTTGGCCATCGGTCTGAGGGTGGTAAGTAGTTGAAGTCAGCAAGGAAACCTTCTGCAACTTGAATAACTCCTTCCAAAATTTGCTAGTGAAGACTACATCTTTGTCAGAAACTATAGTCTTAGGCATCCCATGGAGTTTAAAGACATTGTCCATGAAAATCTGGGTCACCTCCAAAGCAGTATAAGGGTGCTTTAGAGCCATGAAATGGCAGTTTTTCTTAGCCTATCGACCACTACAAAAATAACCTCCTTGCCATGGGCTTTTGGCAGTCCCTCTATGAAATCCATAGAGACATCTTGCCATACCTTATCAGGAATAGGCAAGGGTTGTAGCAACCCTAGGTAAGCCACATTCTCATTCTTACACCTTTGACATGTGTCACACTCCCTCACATAGGAGTATACAGTCTGCTTCGTTTTCTTCCAATAAAAATCTTGTTTCAGTCTACTCAAGGTAGCAGTGATCCCAGAATGTCCTCCAATTGAACTGCTGTGATAAAAGGCTATCAGTTTGGTCTTCAACTCCTCATTTTTTCCCACCATTATCCTGCCTTTTCTACATAAGATCCCAGCTTGAAACTTGTAGTATGGCTTGACTGTTAATGTGGTCTGCAAGTTCTCTATCAGCTTTTGTAGAACAACATCATGTGCCATGATAGCTTGACTTCTTCTAATAAGTCCATGTGTATAGCAGAAATGCTACAAAGTTGTACTGCTTCTTCTTTCCTAGATAGAGCATCTGCAACAATGTTCTTCTTTACACTCTTGTAAGATATATTATAATCATACCCAAGCAGCTTGACTAGCCACTTCTACTGACTTGGTGTAGTAATTCTCTACCCAAGTAGGTACTTAAGACTGTGATGGTCAGTATTGATTGTAAACTGTCTACCTAGTAGATAAGGTCTCCATTTTTGCACTGCACATACCAAGGCCATAAGCTCCCTTTCATAGACTGACAAAGCCTTGTTTCTTTCTGATAATCCCTTGATGATAAAAGATATAGGTCGACCATCTTGAGTGATCACTGTACCAATGCCTTCTCCTGATGCATCTGTTTCAATAACAAATTCCTTAGAGAAATCTGGCAGGGCCAAAATATGGGCTGAAGTGATCATTTCCTTCAGTGATTTAAATGCTATAGTTGCAGCTTCATTCCATGCAAAACAACCTTTTTTCAAGAGGTCAGTTAGAGGTCTAGAAACAAAATCATATCCCTTTATGAACCTCCTGTAATAACTTGTACGACCTCTCATAAGAATCCCCTCAATGCTTTGATATTGGTTGGTGGAGGTCAATTGAGCACTGCTGATACTTTTTGTGTATCCATAGACACCCATAGCTCATAGATCACATGACCTAAGTAATCTATTTGAGTTTCTCCAAAAGCACATTTGCTTTGCTTGACAAACAGAACATTGGTCCTTAAGACCTGAAAGGCTTTCTCCAAATGTGAGAGGTGATCCTCCCAAGAAGAACTGTATGCCAAAATGTCATCAAAGAAAACTAAGATGAATTTCTTGATGTAAGGCATAAAAATTTGATTCATCAAACTTTGAAAAGTGGAGGGGGCATTAGCAAGGCCAAAGGGCATAACCAAGAACCCAAAGTGGCCATGATGAGTTCTAAATGTTGTTTTGGGAATGTCATCTTCCCACATCCTAATTTGATGATACCCTGATCTGAGATGTAGCTTTGAAAATAATTTGGCACCATGTAACTATCTAATAACTCCTCTATCACTGATATTGGAAATTTTTCCTTAACAGTATAGTTATTGAGTTCCCTATAGTCTACACACATCCTCCAACTCCCATCCTTCTTATTGACCATAACAATGGGTGATGAATAAGGACTTGTGATGTTCCTAATCACACCAGTAGACATCAACTCCTCAACCATCTTCTCAATTTCTTCTTTCTGTATAGTGGGATACCTATAAGGTCTAATATTGATGGGAGAAGTACCCTCCTTCAAGAAAATTTTGTGATCATGTCGTGGTGGTGGCAGTTCTTTAGGAACCTCAAACAAATCACTGTACTCCTTTAGTAATTGCTGTAACCCTTCCTTGTTTACTACCATGTCCACCTGTTCTCCTAGTCCCCATAAACAAGGTTCAGTCGCACACTCTGCAGCTACTACTCCCAAGGACATCATTGATAATTCAGCAGGTTTGGCCAAAAGTTTGTCCATCTGGTCCTGTCCTACTAATTTCATAGAAGGAGACTGAGTGCCCCTTAGTGATACCTTCTGACTTCCAATTGTGAACTCCATCTTCAATTTCCTGAAACTCCACAGAATATCACCCAAGGTTACCAGCCATTGCACCCCTAAAACCATCTTGCAGCTACCAAGAGGAAGAGTCATCATATCAGACATGAATTGAACTCCCTGCATTTTTCCAAATGAATCCCTTGGAAATAGCTTTGCTATACATTCTATTCCCATCAGCTACAGACACAGCAAATGGATGAATCATTGTTAGATAGCATCCTAATCTTTTTGCAGTATTAAGGTCCATAAAATTGTGGGCACTGTCAGTGTCAATCAAGATTTTTACTGCCTTGCCTTTGACTGATCCAGTCACTCTCATAGTCCTGAACATGGTTCTGAAATCTTCAGTTCCAGTCATAGCATGTACAGAAACATGAGGTAGGATTTCCCCATCAGAATCAACATCATAGGCAAATCCTTCCATGTTAAGAAGGATCAAACAAGATGTCTTCTTCAACATTTTCTTTTTCCTCAGGCTCTATCACCTCAATAGAGAACAATTGTCTTCTCTTTGCACATACATGGCCTAGGATATTTTTCATTACGATTGAAGCATAGTCCATTAGCTATCAAGGCTAATAGCTTTCTGCAAAGATCTAGGTGCAAACATTTTGACAGGCAGCCCGGTTTCAGTTTTAAAACCTCTAAGAAAGCAACTAACAACATATTCTTCATTCAACTCAACTCTAGTTAACAGTTCATCAAATAAATCTACATAATCTTGCATATAAGATACATGTCTAAGATCTTTCAAATCACTCATTGGATCATCAAACAATTCTGATCCAAACCTTGTATACAAGCACCTCACATACTCCCCCAATTAGGCCAGTACCTCGATAGTCGAGTTTTCATGTACACCTGATGCCATTGAAGAGCCTTTCCAGCCAATCGACAAGAAGTCAACTTCACCTTCGAAGATTCAGGAGTCTGATCGACTTCGAAGAATCGTTCACATTGATATAACCAATCACGGAATCCAGTTCCATAAAATTTAGGAAATTCCAGCTGATGACTTCTAGTAGGCAATTCATAATCTTCCCTTCGTTGGCCCCTTTCTGCTGTTGTTGTTTCTTCTTCTTCAACAAAAGTTTGTGCATTTCCCCCATTCGTCAGTAGAACCTTCTTAAGTTCTTCCATCGAGTGTGTAAGCCTTTCATCCATAGATCTATGCAACTGACCCAGGGATCCCTTCTAATGATCCTCGAAGACCATCCAAATCTTGACATAGTTCCTGAATTCTGATGTTGTGTTCCCCCATTTTCACAGATCCAAGGAAAAGATCTGCTATGATACCAATGATATCAGCTCACGAAATTAATGGAAAATCTAAGTATCCTAAATAGAAAATGAAGAGAATTGATCTTGAACAGATGACTTAGGAAGAAAAGGATTCTGAGAATTTAGAGAGAAAATGAGAGATATTCTATTGAGATTCTATTACAATTGAATGAGCATCGCAATAGCTGTGATTTCAGCTTATATGGGAGAAGTCCAGTTGTAAATACTTATAACTAACTAGTAACTAACTTGTAACAAACTAACAACAACTAATAGACTGTAACTAGCTTCCGGAAAGCTAACTAACTTCTGCATACGTGCTTCTCACGTGACTGTGCATTAGCTCCCAATTTATTCTGATCGTAACAGGTAATCCCTTTAATAGTTGAAATATGAACTTTTGAGCATGTATTGATTTATTATTAAACCAATTGACTAGTTTTGGATTGTTTGGCACCGAATTGAGGGTTTGAGCACAATCTTGGACCGAAAAGTAAGCTTTGAGACGAGGTAAGTCTCTTTTCTAACCTTGTAAGAGGGAATTAACCCCATAGGTGAATTTAATTGATATGTGCTTCTATTCGTAGGGGGCTAAGTACGCACTTGGTGACGAGGGTCTGTACGTAGCTACTAATTATGCTTATGTACGGGTAGTTCGAGGTTTACACCATACTTTGTTGACCCCGTTATTTAATTATGCTTACTAGTTGCCTTGAATAGAGTTGAGATTGAGGATTTCAAGATGTTAAAAGTTTCTCGTTGAATTTCTTATTTTGGAAAGAATTGAGGGATATTATGATAACTTGAGAAATTTATTTTCAACCGCGTCATTAGTATATTCCGCGAGCAGGGTAAAATTCCACTACTCTCATGGGAAATGGTCGTTTGCCTCAGCAGGTTAATAGGTGCATCTATGGTTCGTGTCGTTCGACCCTCGGCAGTGCACACAATATATGTATATGTACATTTGGATCGGGTCGTACATTCTCGGCATAATTCGTACGTGATAATACTGGAAACCCTGTTATATTTGATATTGTTTCATTGGCTTGAGAGGTTAAATGGTTAAATGAGGGAAATGATTTGGTTCTTACTAACGGTGAAATGATTGTTTATTTATTTCTTGCTCAGAATTCCATTGTCATTTATATACATCATGTTTAATTAGAATTTCATATTATTTTATATTGTTGGCCTATAGTAAGTGTCGAAGTGGACCCTCGTCACTACTTCATCGAGGTTAAACTACATACTTACTGGGTACATGTTATTTATGCACTCACGCTACACTTCTGCACTGAATGTGCAAGATCTGAGGCAGGTGCATCTGGATATCAGTCTGGCGTGCATCCCTTATTCCCGAGATTTAGCGGTGAGCTGCTCTTCTAAGCCCTTCTACAACAACCGAAGTCTTTCTTTTGCTTGTATTTTCTGTCTATTTCAATTCAGACAGTAGACTAGTATTCTTTCTTATGTTCTACTAGTTGTTCATACACTTGTGACACTAGGTTTTGGCACACACTAGTAGACTTGTGGTTTTGGTTCATTTTTATGGTTGTGATTGCTGCTTTCATTTTATTTATTTGAAATCTGTCATTATTTAAATCTTTTAAATTAAAGAAAGTTTAATTACTTAGAAATTTGTTGAAAAGAAAAATCACTAGTTAGTTCATTGTTAGCATATCCGGTGACGGCGCTGAGCGTCATCACGACCTATAATAGAAAATAGAAAGATCAAGATTTGTCATCCAATCTATTAAAATTGCAACAGAAAGTTCGCATTTTCTTCTATAGTGCATTAATCAATTTGGATTATACTATAAATAATATATAGTTCTTACACTTTATATATTTGTCATCTTTTAATTTTCTAACTTAATTAGTTTAATCACATGCAGATCAGTTATGTCTAACATACGGATTGATTACAGATTAATAATTACTACTCAATCTTATATTACTTTGGTTTAATTTATTTTTAGAAAATGCATGTCCCCAACAGTGATTGAAATTGGCACCCCAGAAAGTGACAAAACAAAAATAGAATTACCCTCCCC
>ML405879.1:44079-59932 GCA_005239525.1 Nicotiana knightiana
CCCCCCCCCCAGAATAGCTGATTAGCATAATCATTGAATCGAATCAAAGTACCCAATTTCGCCCAAGTTGCAGCAGCAACAGAGTCAGAGTAGAATCAATGGCTTCACGCGATAGCAAGAAGCCCTCTAGGCAAACGTCGGGAAGCCGTGCCGGCGGCATTCGTACACTTTCCGATCTGAATCGTCCTTCTGGTCGCGATGATTCCGATAGCGATTCCGATGCCCCCCAAGAATACTACACTGGCGGTGAAAAAAGGCATCAATTCCTCAAACCCTACCTTCCTCTATTCCTATTTGTCCTTCCTTAATTGATCAATCAGCTTTGAATTTTACACATTTATTGCTATTGACGGACTACGATTTGTAATTTTCATGAGCCTTAATCCAAATTCTACTTGCTTACTTTTCAAAGATTTATGTTGAATTGAACATTAGTAAATTGTTACATGTTTGCAAGTATAACTAAGAGGGATGTGTTAAGAGTTTGCTAGAAGTGATATATTTTATGTGAATTGTACTTTTGCTATGTTATAACAACCACCCAGTGAGTTCCCACAAGTGGGGTTTGGGGAGGGTAGAGTGTATCACACCTTATCCCTATCCCGGAGAGTAGAGAGGCTCTTTCCGAAAGACACTCGACTCAAGAAAATGAAAAGAGACAAGAGTGACAAGAGAGACACAATATGTTAGTACCATCAACAGAACCATATGAGTAATAACAACAACATAAGAATCAGAAAATAGATGAAAAACAATAACAAAAACCAGTGAATAAAGCCCGATACTATGAAAAACAAAAGAGTTTTTGCTATGTTAGACTCAGCAAAAAGCATTGTCTTTTACCATTTTGGTGCACTTTGTGAATTTATTTTTGTTAGCGGGTACTATAGGGAAAAAAGGTTTGACTTTTAGTTGTAGGTAGCACTGACTGTTTTGTGCTAGTGCTAAGCTGGTGGACTTGTTGTCCATTGTTGTCTTATATTTTGAGAATGATTTTCTTGATCATGTGTTTGTAGAGAGCAAAGTGTTTCCTAGGAAATACAGTGGTGGAAGTGGAGTAGGTTATGGTTGTAGGGAGGGGGAAGAATCTTCGAGTTAAAATGGAGCAGATTGGATAGTGATGATTTATATGGCCAACCTCAGCTAGCTTGAGATTTAGATGTTTTTGTAGAGGCTAAAAGGTATTTTTATTGTTTGGAATGAGAAGAAGAAATGATTGTGTCAAAAGGGGGTGTGGGATGAAGGTGATAAGTTGATGCTGAGTGCAGTGGGCTTGGGGTTTATGTTAAGACCTGCAATCGTATATTGCTAATACTCTGATTCTAGGAATCACAAGGTTTTTCTCTATAGCCTTTTTTATTCTTACCTTCCTTGGTGCTCCTTTCTTTTTCTGTTTTTTCTTCTTTTTAGGCCATTCGAGCTATAATTTTTATATACAACAACAACAACAAACCCAGTGCAATCCCACACAGTGGGGTATGAATAGGGTAGTGTGTATACAGACCTTGCCCCTACCTTATGAAGGAAGAGAGGCCGTTTCCGATAGACCCTCGGCTCAAGAATAGTGAAAAAGAGCTATAACTTTTATATCAATCTTGTAACTCGATGATGTCAGACTACAAGCTTATTTCAAATAGTTTACATTTATCTTCAATCTTTTCCTTATTTTCAGGTTGTGTATATGACAAGTATATAATAGACATCCCACGAGCAGCTTTTTTTTAAGAGAAGTCCTTAAGCAAGTTTTTTCTTTTTTTCTCATCTCAAAAAATGCATGTCAATTTGTTTGTGATTAATACCTATATTTTTTAGCTGTATCTTGATTTCTACTATTCAACTTGAATGTTATTCGTATCTCGATCTAAGGTAGCTTATGAGCACGCCATATGTGTTCTTGCTAAGTTTGTCGCAACTCGTGATTCTAACAACTAAGTAATGTTAGTTTGTCCCTTGTATCCATGAAGCATCTTCCGTCTTTTTTGCTATTTTTTGCACATTGAAGATTTGATGTATAAAACTTTGAAGGGAAGATAGAGAGGCCTCAGGCCAGCATGTTTCTGATGCATAACTGTATCCCTGATCCTAGCTATGATTATGCTTGTAGTGGAATGCTTGTTCAAGATCCTTCAAAGCATAATGATGTGGACTCCATCTTTGACCGAGCTAGGCAAGTCGGTGCCACGCAAGGTCCTCTGGAAAATGTCGTCCCTAGTTCAAGCTCAACAAGCTTTACTGGAACTGGGAGAACACTTGCAGGGGAGACAGTACCAACATCAGCTCCTCAACCGCCTGAGTCCATTGTACACAATATTATCTTCTGGAGAAATGGTTTCACTGTGAATGATGGCCCTTTGAGAAGGCTGGATGATCCTGAAAATGCATCTTTTCTTGAGGTAACTGTAGTGAGAACTAAAACAAAAAATTCATGAAAAGGAACAAACATCGTGGGTCACAAGATCCTACTAGATAGTGAGTAGTCAGCGTGTATTTCAGCTTTACAAATTCTCATGCTGCTAACATTAGTTGTCCTTTCTTATCATACAATTTCTACCCTCCTATTATCAAGAGAGTAGGGCATGACATCTGCAGATGGCTTCTGTAATTTAAATTCCTCATTTGGAGTAAATGCCCGGAGTTAGCCATAGCTAGATTTTTGTTTAAGACCATGCTCTTAAGCTCGCATTTGCATATTGTTCATCTGTTTCATATGCAAATTAGCCGCTTCGTTTTTTCTGAATATTTTGCACAGTGTTTTTGAAGCTAAAATGTTCTCAGTTTTGGATAATGTTGGGTTCTTAATGTACTGGTGCTTCATTTGCAGAGTATCACAAAGTCTGAATGTCCAAGAGAGTTGGCTCCTGCAGATACTAGGTCCCAGGTGCACTGCAACCTCATAAGGAGGGATGAGAACTGTCCAGTGAGTATTGCATGTTCAGTCCACCGTTTTTCTCATTTTTATCTCCTCTGACACACCGAATATGGAAAAGGGGATATAAAAAGTAGAAGAACAAGCTAAGTAACACATATCATTGGCCATAGTACATTAGGTTTTTAGTGGATATGTACTCTATTATATATGATAGGAAAAAACATGACAACTAATTTATTGGGGGAGTCTTTATTTCTCCCCCTTACCCTAGATACCCGTTAGGTTTCGTCCTTTTTGAGAAGCTGCAAAATCCCTTCTCTGATATTGACCGCTAATGAATTTTAAAAAAAAAGTCAATAAACATGTCATTCAACAGTTGACACAAACCTTAACCATGATTTCTTTTCCGGCGCACTTGTAGGAACCAGAGAAACGCCAAGTACCATTTCAGGGAGTGGGAAGAACACTTGGAAGCAGCTCAACTCCAGCAACCTCCGAGCCATCTGCTTCGGTTCCCATAAGCACTGTCTCGGCACCTACAAACGTTCTGGATGATTCATTGCCATCAACCTCGCTTCAAATTAGATTGGCTGATGGAACTCGCATGGTTGCACACTTCAATTTCCAGCAGACTGTTGGTGATATCCGTGCCTTCATTGATGCTTCAAGGCCAAGTGACACCAGGGCCTATCAACTGCAAACGGTTGGATTTCCTCCTAGAATCCTCAGTGACCCAACCCAAACAATTGAGCAAGCAGGACTGGCGAATTCAGTGGTTATACAAAAATTTTGATGAGCTGCAAAATCAATATCTTTTTATTTATTAATTCCGTACTGCTGGCAGGATATATGTTCTACGTTTACGGCTGGATATTATTTTTAATCTTTGTGAATCTAATGTTCATCTGAATGAAGATAGCAGTGGTTTTTTGTTTAGAATCTATGTATTTCTTTCATGGGATGTTGTACCTTGTGGGTCTACTATCCTGTCATATGGTATTTTGTTTATTTCGTGTAAGAACAACTGTGGTGTGGAAAGTAAGTATAATGGTTTTTACACGATTGGAGCATTTAAGAAGAGTTCCCAGTATATGGTTTAATGTTGACTTGATGTGTGGTTGAAAACTGACACACTGTGTGTAGGCTTAATGAGATGTTAAGATGAATTTTGTGGTATGCTAAATGCATTGCTTAACTGTTGTATTCGGTATGAAAGTTGAACTGAATGAAAAAAATTACACGAGAGCAGCTAAAAGTTCAATGGTGCGGACAGGATCATAGAAGCCATTGAAACTTCTTAATCATTAGTTTAAGCATTTTAAACTTCTTAATTTGTCTTATATTTTGTAAGCTTCTTACAATTTGGTAATACAATTGTGTGCATTTCATCAATTTCATAATATTATCTGCATTTTGTTTTATATCTATTCAATAAATTGCAAATTTTGGTAGGTGTCGTACCTCAAAGCTAGATTGCCTTGCCTTCAAAATACTGCTCACTAATCTAGACTAGTCATAGAGTGGGGAATCTAGAGCCTGTTTGGATGAGTTTCTTGTAAATGACTTTTAAGCTCAAAGTCATAAGTTAGGAATTCTAGTTTTTGACTTATTTTTGTCATTTTAGCTTAAAAACAAATGCTTAAAAGAACTTTTTTACTTTATCCAAACACTACAAAATGACTTAAAAACTATTTTGACTTAAAAGCACTTAAAATAAACCAATCAAAACGGGCTCCTAGTAGTGTCTGGATTAAGTTGTAAAAATTACGCGGGGCACCCTATTTGGTCGCCCCCATTTAACCTATACCCATTTTTTTTTAAACTTTTAACTTGTACCCACTTTTTAAATAACTTCAGCCCCACTTTCCCTCGCTGAGCTGAAGTTCGCCAGTTATAAAGACAAAACTTCAGCATACGGGGCTGAAGTTCCCCAGTTACAAAGACAAAACTTCAGCTCTAGAGCTGAAGTTCCCTAGTGTAACTGGGGGAACTTCAGCCCCGTATGCTGAAGTTTTTGTCTTTGTAAATGGGGAAGATGCTGAAGTTGTTGTCTTTTTAACTTAGGAACTTCAGCCCCGTATGCTGAAGTTCCCCATTTACAAAAAACAAAACTTCAGCTCTAGAGCTGAAGTTCCCCGGTGTAACTGGGGGAACTTCAGCCCATATGCTGAAGTTTTTGTCTTTATAACTGGGGAACTTCAGCCCACCCCATTTACAAAGACAACAACTTCAGCTCTAGAGCTGAAGTTCCCCATTTACTAGAGTTGAAGAACTTCAGCTCTAGAGTTGAAGTTAGCAAGCTACTTCAGGCCCGTATACTAGAATGCTGAAGTTTTGCGTGATTGTCTTTGCTACTTCAGCCCCGCATGCTGAAGTTATGCGGAAAAGCGGGTACGAATGCAATTTATTTACAAAGCGGGTATAAGTTAAAACGTGGCACAAAAAGTGGGTACGGATGCAAAAGCCCCGTTTAAGTTCCAGTACATAAGCATCAATAAGTTGGGCCTATGTTTAGTGGAAGAGGGCCTCACAAAGCTAGATCTGTCTATGGGCTAACAGGCGGAAATTTGGGATAGAATTAAAAAATAACCATTTTTCAGCGGGGCTTTTGCATCCGTACCCACTTTTTGTGCCACGTTTTAACTTATGGTCGCTTTGTAAAAACAATTGCATCCATACCCACTTTTGCACATAACTTCAGCATGCGGGGCTGAAGTAGCAAAGGCAATCACGCAAAATTTCAGCATTCTAGTAGACGGGCCTGAAGTAGCTTGCGAATTTCAGATCTAGAGCTGAAGTTGTTGTCTTGTAACTGGGGAACTTCAGCATACGGGGCTGAAGTTCTCCAGTTATAAAAATAAAAATTTCAGCTCTAGAGCTGAAGTTTTGTCTTTGTAACTGGGGAACTTCAGCATACGGGGCTAAAATTCCCCAGTTTGTCTTTATAACTGGGGAACTTCAGCATACGGGGCTGAAGTTCCCCAATTATAAAGACAAAAACTTCAGCATACTGGGCTGAAGTTCCCCAGTTTACAAAGACAAACGAGCTGAAGTTCTCTAGAGCTGAAGTTTTATCTTTGTAATTGTCTTTATAACTTGGGAACTTCAACTCTAAAGCTGAAGTTTGTAACTGGGAAAGTTTTGTCTTTGTAATTGGGGAACTTCAGCCCCGTATGCTGAAGTTTTGTCTTTATAACTGGCGAACTTCAGCTTAACTGGTGAACTTCAGCTCAGCGAGGGAAAGGGAGCTGAAGTTATTTAAAAAGTGGGTACAAGTTAAAAAAAAATTTAAAAATGGGTATAGGTTAAATGGGGACGACCAAATAGGGTGCCCGTGTAATTTTTACCTTTTCAGCCCTCATAATTGAAATAATTACGTAATGAAGTTTCAAATTTCACATGTACAATTTCAAAATATTGGTTATTTTTTATTTACAGGTTTAAAAAATGGCTAGCCCGTGCTGTTAAAATCCATATTAATTGTGTGTGGTTTGGAATGAACAACTAGATATTGACCAAGTTGAACACCGTTAAATGGCATCTTGATTTACATCCAGACAATAAGTAGAAGCATTTGATTTATATCTGTTGTCTTTATAATCATTTACACTATCTTCATTGTTTTAAGAGTCAACTAAAGGTAATATGTCTATTGTTTACATCGTACGTGTGTGAGTAACATGAAAAAATAACGAGTTATTGCTAGAATGGTCAAATTATGCCGAGTACGTAAAAGGGATTGGTAGACAAATAGCCGGCTAGATTTAATATTTATGTTTTTTAACCGGTATACATACATTATACATTGATTATATATAAATATACATATATTGTACATGAATTATATATAAATTATATATCCGCCGGCTATTTTAAGTTTAAGAGATTAGGTGAACGCCTGTTTGGGTTAAATCTACGTAAAATTCTTTACAGCGACTAAAGCCTTCAAGACGCTAGAAGTCGCTCTCCTCCAGTCAACTTCTTTGATGGAAGGCCTCATTTGTTTGCACTTAATGGAGGTCTGAATCTTAATCATTTAGATCTCAAACATTAAGTGTGTTTGTTTTTAAAGTCTGGATCTTAATTATTCAGATCTTAATCGTTAAATTTGTATGTTTTTTTTTACTTCACAACCACTTAATGGGTCTGAATAGGTCTGTATCATTAAGATCTATATCAGCGACTTATACTACCCTAAACTACCACCATCAACCAAATCTACCACCAACCACTGCTTTTAGTCGGCATTCACAAAACACTACCGTTAGCTATCACCACCAGCAACTATCATATTTTAAAAACCTATATATTTTAGTGATGGAATATTAGATTAATTAGAATGTTATTTGAATTTTACGTTTATTAATTATCAAATAAACATAAATTTTATACATTCATGTTAAAAATCAAACTGTCTTAATCATTTAGTATTCAGATCTTAATATACATCTTAACATTCAGATGTGTATTTCAGATTCAGATATCTTAATCTTAATATATATCTTGATATTCAGACGTGTATTCAGACGTCTTAATCTTTTAAAAAAACAAATGAGGCCCAAGTCTCATTGTAAATTTAGTCACTACCAAACTCGTCCAAAAATGCAGTCTAGGGTTGGCTCCTACATTTGTATAAGCCAAAAACATTATATTTATATAAATTTAACTCAGGCACATGATGCCTCTTCATATTGACAAATTGCATAAAATATAAATACATACAACTGTATACAAAAGGTGAAATTTGATAATCCAAAAATTAAGGTAGAATAGCCCTATAACAACTCAAAATAAAAAAATAGTGTCAAGGTTATTTACATTGGTGTTATATATAAGTTGAATCTTATTTACATTGAGCATGGTAGCTTTTTCATATAGAAGTCTGTTAACAGCAGAAATGAGATGAAATCAGCAGAATTTGTCTTGGGTTTACTATGGGCGGGAGAGAGAGAAAGAGGGCTTTCTTTCATATGTCAAAAATGAGAAAATATACAACTTGTTCTGTATCAGATCTCTTGGGTCTCATTATATGTGACCCGTCACAACTATACACAAATGATGAAAGAAAAGTAAAGAATAATTACAAGGCAATATGGGCCTCGCCCAATACAAATAAAAATTGGTCTAACACATAAGCCTAGGAAATCTGGACTAGCATCAATATTTTCAACACCCGCCTTCAAGTTGGAGGGTGGCAAAATCCCAACTTGGACAAAAACCATGATAAACAGCACCATCCAAAGATTTAGTCTAGAGGAGGAGGTGTGAAGTAGTTGAATAAGGCCCTCAGCAAGCTTGGTTCTGACCAAATGGCAATCCAACATAATGTGCTTAGTCCTCTCATGAAAAACGGGATTCTTGACAATGTGAATAGCACTCTGACTGTCACAGAACAAAGGAATAGAAGAGGAACGTGAAACACCCAAATCCCAGAAAAGCCTGTGCAACCATGTAACCTCACTGGCAGCCTTGCATATAGCTCTGTATTCAGCCTCAACAGAAGACATGGACACCGCATGCTGTTTCTTAGACTTCCAACCCACAAGGTTACCACCCATAAGCACACAAAAACCTGTGAGAGATCTCCTAGTATCTGGGTAAGCAGCCCAATCACTATCACAGAAAGCAGCAACAGAAAATTCAATAGCATTTTTGAGAAAGATGCCAAACTCAGTAGTGCCCTTCAAGTACTTCAACAAGTGCAAATTATCCCCCAAATGAGGCACACAAGGGGACTGCATGAACTGAGAAAGATGTTGCATAGCGAAAGAGATAACAGGTCTGGTATGAGTGAGAAAATTCAGCTTCCTAACCAAGGACCTGTACACCTCAGGATTGGGAAGAGGTACACCCTCCTTAGCCATGAGCTTGACTGACAGAGGAAGTGGACAGACCACAGGTGTGACATCAGAATAATGGAACTCAAGAAGAAGGTGATGAATGAACTTCTGATGATGCAAAAGAACCCCAAAAGGTGAGTATAAAACATCTATGCCCAAAAAATAACCGAGGGAACCCAAATCTTTGATTCTGAACTGTTGATAAAGAAAAGACTTGAGGGTAGATATATCAACACTATCAGTCCTAATCAAAATAATATCATCCACATAGACATCCTACATCACAAAAGAATCCCCAGAAACCTTAGTGAACAAAGAGTAGTCATTCAAGGAATGTTGATAACCTCTAAAAGACAGGGCTTGAGAGAGCTTGGCATACCACTGTCTTGAGGCCTGCCTAAGGCAATAAAGGGACTTCTGCAACTTGCAAACCAACAACCCGGAAGTAGAGGGAGAAGAAGTAATGTAACCAGGAAGTAACTTCATAAAGACATCCTCATCAAGGGCACCATGTAAGTAAGCATTGTTGGAATCCAATTAAAACATGGGACAATACTTCTTAACAGCAACTGCAATAAGAGTCATGATGGTGGACATTTTCACCACAGGAAAAAGTTTTCATGAAAATCAATACCCTCAACTTGAGTATCCCCCCTGACAATCAATCTAGCATTATACCTCTCAATGCTCCCATCAACCTTTTGTTTGACCTTATACACCCACTTGCCCCCAATGAATTTCTTGTCTGGAGGAAGCTCAACAATGGAACAAGTGTGATTAGCTTCAAAAGCCTCAAACTCCTTGGTCATGGCTTTCTGCCACTCAGTTGTACAAGCAGCTTGAGAGTAAGTGGCAGGTTTAGATAAAGGTTGAAAATAAGAGGAGGCTGACAAGGAGGAAGAATGATATGAGGAAGGAAGGGAACAAACATAGTCTTTAAGATATTCTGGAGGATTATGAGGCCTGGAGAACCTCATGACAGGAACATCATGAGGAGGAGATGAGGCTGGAAAATCAAAAGGAGGTGAAGGAGAGGAAGCAAAAGGAACAGAGGAAGGTGGAGGATATAGTAAACAAGAAGAAGGAACAGGACAAGGCATAAAAGAGAATTCAGTGAAGGAAAAGAGGAAGGACTAGAGGAGAAGGGAAAAATATGTTCATGAAACTGAACGTCCCTTGAAATAAAGCAGGACTTGGAGACAAGGTGATACAATTTGTAACCTTTTAAGGCAAAAGGATACCCTAGAAAATACAAGGGACAGACCTAGGATCAAATTTATTTCTATGACTTTAGGAACAGTATCATAACACAAACAACCAAAGGTCCTAAGGTGGTCATAAGAAGGAGGTGAACCATAAAGCAATTCAAAATGAGTTTTATGCTTTAACAAGGGAAAAGAAAATATGTTAAGGATATACGTGGCAGTTAAAATGCAATCTCCCCAAAAATAATTAGGGAATTTGGAATGTAATAACAAGGCCCTACCAGTTTCAAGTAAATGTCTATGCTTTCTCTCCACAATACTATTTTGTTGTGGAGTATGGGGACAAGTGGTCTGATAAATAATTCCCTTGTCAGAAAAGAATTTGGAACCAATAGTATTAGATCCAAGTTCAAAAGCATTGTCACTTCTAACTGTTTGAACATGAGTATAATAATGAATTTCAACTATAGCAAAGAAAGCTTTGAGTAGATCAAAAGCATTGCTCTTAGCACCCATGTGAAGTAGAAGAGTGGTAAGGACCCCAAGTTTCAATGTGAATCTATTGAAAAGGAACAGTAGAGTGAATGGTGCTATCAGGAAAAGGGAGTCTAGTCTGTTTAGCTAAACGACATATAGGACAAGGAAATGATTGTTTAGAGAAGAGACAATGTCTAAGAACATAAATGCCCTTCATTCTAGAAAATGGTATGTGACCAAGTCTAAAATGTCAAACAATATCCATTTTACTAGAAGCAGTAGTTGAAAAATTACAAGAAGAAACAACAGAACTACCAGAAACAGTACATGCTGAAGAAGAAACAGGAAACACAATAGGAGAATTATAAACACAGTTATCATGTCTAAGCATGGGGACTTGCAGCTTGTAGAGCCCATTGTCTTGTTTAGAAAGAGGCATAGGCTTCTTCGGAAAAGGGCCTTGTAACACACATAAAGGCTTAGTAAATTGTGCAATGCCAGCAAACCAATCAACCAATTGATGAACTGAAATTAGATTGTATTGAAAACTAGGAACGTAAAGGACATTGTGGAGAGTGAAATTAGGAAATAGAGTTGAAGATCCAAAGTTTGTAACTTTAACTTTGTAACCATTTGGGAGAGAAACAAGATAATGAATATTAAGAGATTGAATATTGTAGAGGATAGATTTAAGAGATGTCATATGGTCAGATGCCCCAGAATCAATGATCCAATCAGAAATATTGACTTATGAAAACATAGCAGGCTTAACAAAAACACTATGAGTAGCTATACTACCAGCAAAATGTGCAGATGCAATGAGTGATGAAGAGGAATTAAGAGTAACATGAGTTTATTGAAGGAGTTGTATAACCTGAGAACATTGGTCCTTTGTCAGGCCAGGAAAACCAAAAAAATAATCAGAGAAGCCAGTTGATAGATGCCTGAGATGCAGATGAATCAGACGCACTATGCTCTGAAGCTCTCCTGGAACCACCAGTCTTAGAGAATTTGAAATTTTGTGGATAACCATGGAGCTTGTAGCACTTATCATACTATGCCCAGGATTTTTACAATATTTGCAAGTGACTACAACCCTTTAATTATCAAAACGTACCCTAGGAGTGTAAGGCTGCTTCGAAGACCCAACATTGAAAGTGTATGGGTCAAAATCCGGCTAAGAAAATTCGACATGAGGAGGTTGTCAAGTGTGAGAACTCGGCTCATCGTGGGCAGTTAAGCCGAGGTCGATCAGGGTTCGACAATATGGAGTCACCGAGCAAGCCATTAAGGTCGAGGTCGAGCAATAGAAAAAAAGAGTAACGACTAGTATAACTTTGGAGCCTTCCAAGAGAATATTCTATTGAATATTCCCTCCGTTGTACTTTTTAAGGTTATTGGGAATATCCCATATAAATAGTAGAAGGAAGAAGGAAAAGGGGAGGTAACATTCACTCTGATAAAAACTCTTATGAAAAATTGGCTCTTGAGAAATAATACAAACTATTAACTTTCCACAATGATTCAATTTGTTGTTTGTTCTACCTTTTCACGCATCAGATACGAGAAAGTCTCGTATATTCCCCTATCCATTTGTCTTACATTGTTGTCAGAGGGAAGAATCATCCACCTCATTCAATATTTGGATGAATCCTTCCTTCTATTTACATTTATCGGCATTTAATATATTTATTGCTCATCATTGTCTCACCATTCATTCTTGATAGCATCATTTAATACCTTTGTATTAAATAAGTTCTAGCATTATTCGGCGTTATTATACAAGCACATGTTAGATCTAAGATTTATTATATTTAACTAGAATTTACCCTTCACCTTTCATATTTTTTAATTAGTTTAGCAAAATGTTTCATACTTTTTGGTCAAACAATTTGGCGCCGTCTGTGGGGAATTTTCTAGTCAAAGTCATACTTTTCTAAATCTAAAAAAAACACCAACAGAAAAATGTAGAAATTTCTTTTTCCTACTTGCACAGTCTAACATGGCAGGGAATGGAGAAGAAGGATTGAAGGCAGTGGCATGCCTTACTGCTAATCTCAAAACACCATCAATGAGATTAATGGAGAAGACGAGGAGGACGTGACACCGAGCGCTTCCCCTAGGCGAGGTGGTTCACCACTTCCTCATGGAAGCGTCACCGCCTCCCATGGAAAATGAGCCTCTACGTCCACAATGGAAGAAGCACCACCAGCAATGAAAAAGTTACTAGATGCATGACTAACGAGTACACTGACTAGTATACTCGACAAACCTGCCCAAAGGGCGAACAAGGATGATGCCTTAGTCGAAATCACAACAACAACCAATGAGCAGCATGTCCCTCCTCCTTCAATAGGTATCACTCACGTTGTTAATGATGCAGGTAACGACACCCTCAATGCTATTCTGAGAAAAATGGAGGAGATGGAGAACGAGAACAAAGCGCTCCGCGACCAAATGAGGGATCACCAGAAAAGGGTAGATAAGATACCGGGCACCCCAAAGCTTCTACCATAATGGGATGTCGGTCAGTTTGTAGAACAATCGTATAGCGATGAGGCCGCACCACATGCTATACCTAAAACATTCAATATGTTGCCATACTTGAAAATATATGACGGCACAACGGACCCTGAGGAGCACGTTACCCATTATGTCACTGCAGTAGAAGGCAACGACCTCGCCAAGGATCAAGTATCATCCATACTGCTGAAAACATTTGGTGAACCCCTAACCGGTGGAGCGGTGACGTGGTACTCAACACTGCCATCACATTCCATAGAAACATTTAAAGAAATGGCCGACAAGTTCGTCACTACATATGCCGGGCCAAGAAAGCATAGGCGAGAGTGAATGACATATTCCCCATCAAACAATCACCTGGCGAGGATCTCAGGGAATTCCTCGCCCGATTCAACCGCGTTAGAATGACTCTCCCAACTGTATCGGAAGGAATGGCGGTAGCAGCATTCTAAAATGGGCTGAATAGGAGCGGTTCGAGGGCAACCAAAAAATTGTTGAGTCGGCTCATGAAATACTCTCCCACCACTTGGGACGAGATACATAATGCCTATTGTGTCAAGGTAAGAGCTGACGAGGATGACCTCAATGGGCCAACCCAACGGTTAACACCAATCCATATGGAATCAAGAAAAGATCGTAGAAACGATAATAGAAGGGATCACGTAGGTCTACATCTCAATCGTGAATGACACCATCCATATGTCAGAACTGTTGCTATACCACCCTCTCGCCATGGCGACGGTCCATCCAGGCCACAGACAAGGACTCACCGAAATGAAAGAGGTATGCCTCCACTATTATCTACTCAAAATTTTTGTGTTTCACCTTCAGAGGTAGTCTACGCCCTATTGAAGCTCGGCCTAAAGGTGAAATGGCCACAAAAGATGAAATCCGACCCAAACAACAGAAAGTCGAATGCCCTTTGTGAATTCCACTAGGAACGAGGTCACAAAACCGAGGAATGCATCTCCTTGAGGCAAAAGGTAGTGAACATGCTCCACCAAGGTCATTTGAGAGAGTTAATAAGCGACCAAGGGAAGGCGAATTTTGCTCGAGGACGAGAACAACATCAAGGACCGTCGAAGCCACCCTCCACAGTGCGAACCATACAAATGATTATCAGTGGAGGCAACGAGGCGTCAATCAACAACGTAAAGTTCAAAAACACCCATAAAGCTGAAGCGATCAAATCACCCATGAACAGTATGAGGACCTCGAAGAAAGTATCATCTTCGATGAGTCGGATACCCACGGTTTGGCCTTTCCTCACTATGATGCCCTTGTTATTACTTTGCGCATTTTATATACTAACATAAAATACATTATGGCAGATGACAGAAGCGGCGCATACATTATCCACCCTCGAGTCTTCACACGAATGAGGCTCGAAGACAGAAATACTGCCACACTGCATCACACTAACTGGTTTTAACAATGCAGTTGAGCGGACTTCTAGAGAAATCACACTACCAGTTCTGGCCGATGGTGTCACCCTTGAGACTACGTTCCACATAATGGATCAAGACACAACATACAACACCATCATAGGACGGCTTGGATACACGCTATGATGGCCGTCCCATCCAGCTTATATCAGGTCATCAAGTTTCCCACCCCATGGGAAACATTCAGCATCTGCGGCGAACAGTGTTACAGAGTTGAATCCGGATGATGAAAGTAGTTTTTTCCCTTGGTACGTCCCTTGAAACATTCAGCATTCAGCCCAAGAATGCTATTGCTTCGCCCAAGACTGCACGTACACCCAATAGTTGAAAGGTAAGGCACAAAAACATAGCAATTAACGAGGTTGAGGTCAGATGATGACAAGGGGAAATATGTCATCAAGGACCCCGAAGTCGTGGAGGCTACGGGATCGATGTGGAATACCTCGACCCCGTTCAACTCGATAAGAGCGACCACAGAAAAAATGCTTATATCGGCCACACGCTCCAAGAACCAGGTAAATTGCATTAATTTTTAACTAACAATGCGGACTTGTTTGATTTCTCTCATGCAGATATGCCAGGCATCCTGAAGGAAAAAGCAACACACAAATTGAACATCGACCCACTCTAGTATGACAGGTTAGAAGAAAATTCAACGCCGCAATAAATGATGATGTCCGCAAAGAGGTGGAAAATTTTACTTGAGAATGGCTCTATCAAGGAGTCAAAATACTCCAATGGGTCACCAACGTGGTCATGGTAAAAAGAAAAATGGGAAATGGCGAATGTGCGTAGACTTCATAGATCTAAGCAAGGCATGCCTGAAAGACTCGTTCTCACTGCCTCACATTGATCAGCTCATCGACGCAACATCAGGGCATGATCTATTAAGTTTCATGGATTCCTACTCGGGTTACAACCAGATCCTCATGGAGGAGGAGGATCAGGAGAAAACTACTTTCATCACCCACCAAGGGACGTACTGCTACAGAGTTATGCCATTCGGATTGAAAAATGCAGGGGCGACATATCAAAGGTTAGTAACCAAAATGTTCAAATAACAGCTCGGCAAAACCATGGAACATATAGACGACATGTTGGTCAAGTCAAAAAGAAAGGAGGATCACATTGACCATTTGACGGAAGCCTTCGACATACTTAGGCGATACGACATGAAACCGAACCCTGAGAAATACATCTTTGGCGTAACCTCAGGAAAGTTCCTCGGATTTTTGGTGTGGCAAAGAGGCATCGAGGTTAAACCCTACCAAATCAAGGCTATAGAGGGAATACCAAAAAACTTGACCAGCAAGAAGTAGGTGCAGAAGCTAACTGGTTGTATAGCAGCCCTATCGAGGTTCATCTCACGATCCTATGATAGATGCCACAAATTCTTCGGCGTACGCAAAAAAGACAACGGACTCCAATGGATCTAAGTGCGTCTACGCCCTGAGAAAACTAAAGGCATACTTATCTCCCCCCTCCCCCCTCCCC
>MDKJ01213192.1:0-34482 GCA_005239525.1 Nicotiana knightiana
AAAGATAGAAATTTGAAGGTTTTTGAGGAGTCCGACCGGAAGTGGAAATTTTGATATCGAGGTAGGAATGCGATTCCGGAAGTTGGAGCAGGTCCGTAATGTCAAATATGACGTGTGAAAAATTTGGGGTCAGTCGGATGTGATTGATAGGTTTCGGCATCGGATGTAGAAGTTCGAAATTTCAAGTTCATAAAGTTGGGATTTGGGTGCGATTCGTGGTTTCGATGTTGTTTGATGTGATTTGAGGCCTCAAGCAAGTCCGCATTATGTTTTGGAACAAGTTGATATAATTGGACGGGGTCCCCGGGGCCTCGGGTGGATTTCGGGTGGTTAACAGATCAAGTTGAAAGTTTGAAGAAGGCTGGAATTGCTGTCATCTGGTGTGACCGCACCTGCGAGGATTTGGCCGCAGGTGCGGAGACGAAGGTGTGGCTATGGCATCGCAGGTGCGAATGATGGATGGTCTGGCTGGGAGCGCAGGTGCGATGGCATTTCCGCACCTGCGAAGACGCAGATGCGGACAGTGGGCGTAGGTGCGATTTTTGGGCTGGAGTTGAGGCAGCTGCAGGTGCGGGAGATTTGTCGCACCTGCGGGAGCGCAGGTGCAGAGGTAGGACCGCAGGTGCGGAATCGAAGCTGGGAAGAATGTTTTTTTAACCGTGAATTATTGGCCATTTCTTCATTTCTTCTTTGGCTTAGGCGATCTTGGAAGGCTTCAAAGAGAGGATTTCTTCATGCAATGTCAAGGTACATAACTCCTTCATGCTTCTAAGTTAAATACAAGATTATATGCATGGATTAGGCATGGAAATTGATTGAAAATTTGGAGAAATCTTAAAGAAACCTAGAAAATGGAAATTTGATTTTTAGCCACGAATTGAGTATGAATATTGAGTAAATTGTATATTTAAACTAGTGGAGCTATGGGTATATTTTATCTTCAAGAAATTTTGAATTCCGGGCACGTGGGTCCGAGGGCATTTTGGTCATTTCACTAAGCGGGGTTGAAAAATTATATAATTTGGAATTTTTGCAAATATTAGAGTATATTTTCATTGGGTTGTCATTGTTTAGATAGTTTTGGGGCGTTGTGCGTCCGTTTGGAGTCATCGGAAGGGATTGGAGGCCGGTTAAGGAATTTCGGAGCGAGATAAGTCTCCTTTCTAACTTTGTGAGGGGGAATTGTCCCTCTAGGTGAAATAATTAAGTATATGCTATTATCTTCGGGGGCTACGTACGCACAAGGTGACGGGAGTCCGTGCGTATCTACTATTATTCCATGTACGGGTAGTCTAGGACCCACTAGCATGCCGTATGTGTTGTACCTGTGATCCTACCTGTAATATTGAACTGGTAATATAATTGAAATCGTAATTGAATATCTGAAGAAGACTAGAGTTTATTTTCTTAATCATCTAGAAAGATGATTGATTTCTCTGTGGATAATTGTGTACGTGGTAGGGTTATATTATGGAATATTATTAAACTTGGCAAATGAGCTTCAAAACAAAGATTTAAAAACTATAGCTCATGTTTCTTTAAGAAGAACTTTACCACCTTCCTGAGAAAACTGCTTTCTTGATAAAAATACGGATTTATTATGTGGATATGTGTACATATGATCACCTGAGTCGCATGTATGATTCGCAAGCTGGCTAGCCTTCTTATTTGTATGTATAACAGTGTCACATGATCGATTCGCCAGCGGGGCAGATATATGCATCTATGATTCCAGCCGTTCGACCCTCGGCAGTGCACATTTTATTATTGTTGGTCCGCGCCGTTCGACCCTCGGCATTGCTTGCGCATGATATTTACTGCGTAGTTGCTATGATTTTTGCCTGATTACTGGCCTGAAATATTAAGTTGTCAATTGAAATGACAGAGATTTAAAGTTATTAAAAAGATCTTGGAAGAAGTTATTCCTTCTCGTCAATTAATTGTTATTTGATTAAATCACCCATGTTGATTACTTGTTATTAATATGATGAAGATATAAAGTGTTAAATGTGGAAAGAGTTGATATTATTTATTCCTGAACTTAATAAATTGCCTATGATAATCATGTTTAGTGTCACACTTGAATATTCTAAATTGACTTTTAGCAAGTGTCTAATCTGACCTCTCGTCACTACCTCTCTGAGGTTAGGCGGGCGATTCATTGAGTACACGTTATTTTTGTACTCATGCTACACTTGCTGTGCATTTTATTGCACAGGTACTTTCATAGAAATGTGGAGGATTCGGAGACTTAGGCGAGCTGCATCATCCGGAGGCGATCCGCAGCTGACAGAGTCTCCTTCGTACTGTATTTATTTTTATTTTAAATTTCCCCTTGTCCTATTGTATTTCAGACCGGTCTTGTAATGATTGTATAAATTCTTAGAAATTGCTCATGTACGTGTGACACAGGGTTCTGGAATGTGTTGGGATATATTTACTAAAGTGTAATATCTAAACCATTGTTTTACTTGATAGATTTTTATTTGGTTAATATGTAATAAAGTGAAAGGACATATTTTTTTTTTCAAAATTGTTATAATTGGAAATTATTTCGATTAATAAATGATTGTCTTGCCTGACAATGATGTCTGGCGCCATCACGACCTTATGGATTTTGGGTCGTGACAACATGGTATCAGAGCGCTAGGTTCCCTTAGGTCTCACGAGTCATGATCAAGTCTAGTAGAGTTTTGCGGATCGGTACGGAGACGCCTGTAATTATCTTCGAGAGGCTACAGGGCTATTAGGAGTACTTCCCTTCTTGATTCCTCATCTTGTGATTTGATTCCTTTTAGGCTTATGCCTATGTTTATTCCTACTCAATCTTACGCGTCGCGAAGCGCTTGCTATGAATCAGGAATTTGAGGAATTGAAATGGTACTATGGATGTAATTCGAGATGTTTCCATGTGTAATTGGTTGGGGCTGTTGTTACGGCCCTGCAAAAGAATAATATGTTGTTCCAACTCAGTAGCTGTGTTTCTGAGAGCGTTAAGGCTATGCTCAGGTAGTGATGATATTTGCGATTGGTTGTCGTGTGATGTCAATATAATGATAGAATGATTGACTGTATGTCGGGGATGATGAATGGTTTGAAGGGAGGTCTTCTCAGAGTGTGATTTAGAGATTTCGGTATTCTAGTGCCGGCAGAGGAAAGGCATTTGGATTATGAATGGTCCGGTTGGGGTTAATAAAGTAGTAAGGCTTAGTGTCTTCAAGTGAGGCGGGATATGCACCTGTGACGTGAAGTCGTCGTCATTGATCGAATGAAATGCGTTAAGTTTGTCGGTGCTATGGTTTCTTCGGTTGTGTGAGGTCAGAGTATTGAGAAGAAGTATTAAAGAATGCGGTTGGCTGAGATTGATCCTAGAGTGAGGCTAGGCGGTGGTTCCATTTCTAGGAGGCCAGGTGTAAGAAGCGGAAGTCGAGCAGTCGCAAAGTGGGGGAGAGGCAGCATAACTTGGAATTTGAAGATATTGTCGCGCATTTAATGGATGTCCATGAGGAGCGGACAGACTAGCAAAGTTGGTAAATGAAGCAGGGCGTAGGATGGGATATTGAAGTCGTAGAGAGCGTGCATTTCAGCGTCGTTGGAAGGTGTCCGCGGGTGATTTTCACAGGTGGGTTATCTCTGGTAAATAGGTTAGCGGTGGCATGGTTTGCAGGTCTCGGTGAGGGGTTCTAGTGGCTATTTGGTAGGAGGCGGAATGTGTGAATGGTGCTAGAGAATTTGAGTACTTAGGGAGTGCTAGCAAGAAGATTTGGAAGAATTGGACGGATTGGTTGAGCAAGATCGTGTTATCAAATGAGAAAGGATCTCGGCAGGGTCTAGAGTGGTGCAAGGAGTAGCTTCGGGCTATGTGGGGAAGTCCCACCATCTGCAGTTGGGTTGTAGGATTGTCTTCTCATGGGGTTGCGGATTGTCAGCGTGTTGGCAAGTTATTATAGCTAAGGGAAAGGAGTAAAATGGTGATTGTGCGTGGGATTTGATGAATGTGTGCAAAAGTTGGCCTGACAGGGTTAGGCTTTGGAAGATTCAGAATTTTGCTTAAGGCATAAGTGAGTTGTCAGGATAGTGACTCAGTCACGTGCTTCAAGGAAAATGGTGTTCATGTGCTAGAAGATCCTTGGAGTTGATTGTGTTCGGGGCCAGTCAGAGTGGGTGACTCTCAATAGCGGTCCTAGTGAGTTCAAAAGTTAAGAATGCGGCGTTTAAGAGTTTCAAGCAGCAGTATGATCGGGAATCAAGCTTTTACAGAGTAATTTCTGAGAAAAAAGGAGGATGGTTGGAATGTTCCATGATATGTTTCAACATGCAGGATAGTATTGGAGGAGTGAGAAATAAACTCCGGATTGTAGAAAGATTATCAGGAGGATATGAGACGGGTTGCGGAATTTAGGAAGCATAGTCTCGTGAATCAAGGTCACTCGGGATGAGTGAGGGTTGGGTTTGCTATGAGTTGAAGGAAGTTGCTATTATTCCTAAGGCAATTGAAGATGATTAAAAGAAGATAGATTGATTAGCCATGGTTGAAATGGCACATTTACGACAGTGATCAGTTTTTTCGGTGTGATTAAGTTATGCATGTGGTTTGTGCCGGTGTGTGCGGGGCTTGTCGGCCGTCGTAATGGATTTCATGTGGGAGTATTTGATTGCTATGGCCTGTCAGGTATAGGCAGATCCCGGAAGGGTTATGGTGGTATAGACTACTACTTAAGGATTTGCATGTTGGGTGATGGTGAGAATTCACTCGTGTGTTGAGATGATACTCTTGAATTGAGTTAAGTAAAAGGTTTCTATATGATGAAGTGTTCACCCTATTGGTGGTTCAGAAGTTATGATGGAATTCTTGCGCTACCTCATATTGGCATGTTAGGTGCGGTAAGTAGTATGTAACTGAGAGTAAGAATCGAGATTTTGGTTCGGTGATGATAAAGATGTCATGAGCTCGGAAGAGCAAGAAAAAGTGATTTGAAAGTTCGGAGTAAGCTGGTGTTATCTTCAGTGTCACCTGAGATTGATATTCGGTGAAAGAGGCTTTGTACCCTGGTCATGGGTTCTTGATGTGTTTTGCGGCCTTAGTGTGGTCGATGTTATGAATGGGCAGACTTGTTGCCTTGTGTGGAAGGTCGTAGAAGCATGACCACAAAAAGATTGTATAAGGTGTGACATGTAGTCACTGAATGGATTGAAGAATTGGACTGAGTTTAAAGAAGTGCAATATTGCTTAATTGAGAATTCATGCCTGGAAGGCGTTCAGTTCATTTGGTTGTGGATTGTGGGATGTTTTTCCCGGCCATGATGGTTGTTCTTGCGTATTATGAGAGAAAGTGGGTTAATATGGACCCAGGTAAAAGCTATTAGCTTAGTTTGGTGCGAGCAAGGTGACTCGATGTTTGTGGATGGATTTAGATATGATTATGGGCTCCGTATGAGCCAGGCATGTTCATTTCAGTAGAGCGCTTTTCATGGAAAAGTATTAAAACATCAGATGTTGTTCCGTCTTCGTCAAATTTATGTGTTATTATGATTGTGCCCTGTGAGTTGTGAAACGACTTGATAATTTCCAATATGTTGAGGTCCCGTGTAGTGGAGATGTTATGTGAGCAGGATAGCTCTTGAGATCCAGAGTGTGTATATATATATATCGCACCTCAGTTGTGCTTGAGTTATGTAGCCTACGGCTTTATCAGTATCCCCAGGATGGTATTATGCACTTAGTATGCTTATGATCGATATTCAGTAATTTGTAATAGTGAGCAAACTAGCTCCGTATATATATATCTTCTTATGTAAATTTTATGTGTGGATCGAGTGGCACGTCGCCACGGGTATGTTATTCGGATCGGGTTGCACGCCGCAACAGTGTGATGTTGAGTAAGGTTCCAATAATTATTTCCTTGTGTTTTACTTCCTATTTTCTGAGAAAAGTTCATATTAGTTGCGTGAGTTGAATAGTCCCTTCCTGAGTCATTTCTTACCTATCATGTTTGAGTTATGGCCTATTGGCGCGATGTAGTATCATGTGAGACTATTGGTCATGTTTGGGGTGATTGGTTGTCTGAGCAGTTCATACTGGGTGCGACGAGATTATCGGATCAGGGATCAATGCGATAAGGTTATGTGAAGTGTATATTAAAGACCAAATACCATTTATTCAGGTTTATAATGAAGTGATGATTCTAGTCAAGATGAGGTATTCAAGGATTTGTTAACTCTGCAGTTGGGTATGAATTTCCGCACATTTCCTCCGTTGTGGTGGTATCGTCAGTATTATAGCAGGATGTATGTATATTTGTTATGAGGTGTATCGGGAGCACCAGATTCGTGAAATTTTGGCTATTAAGGTTCAGGGAGTGCCATTGTGGTCAGATGATGAGTTATGCGGTTCATGGTGCTGATTCGGCAACAGTATGCAGTCATGTTTTGGTATATCGAGTGGTGGATGATACGGTGTTTATGTATTGGAACTAGGCCTGGCAGAGAAAATTTCAGGTATTGGAACTAGGTTCTGAGCTTATTATATGGATAAAAGAAGGAATCTTTAGATTTGATCAAGCTAATGTACTCAACTGGGTTGTGGTAGCACGGGCAGGTGCTCGATATGTTAAGCAGTGATTTCAGATAACTTCAGAGCAGTTCTCAGCATGTTCGAGGACGAACGTTGGTTTAAGTGGGGGAGAAAGTAACAACCCGATCGGTCGTTTTGAGCTCTAGCGCATTGTTCAGCGGTTTGAGGCCGTGAGCAGCTACGTTTCAGGTATTATGACCCGTGGGGATGGTCGGAACTGAATTTCGGGAAGTTTAGAGCTGATTTGGAAAGAAAATTCTCATTTCAGAAGCCTTAAGTTGGAAGAATCAACTAAGATTGGAATCTTGAGTAAACGACCTCAGAATCAGGATTTGAGGGTTCCTGTAGGTTTGTATGATGATTTCGGACTTCGGCGTATGTCCGAACCGGTTTTGGATAACCCGGAAGCATTTCAGCGCATATTGTGGAAGTTAGCATTTTAGAAGAATTTCATATATTTGGTCTTGAAGTGCATTTCAGTATTGTTGAAGTCCGTTTGCGATTCCGAGTCTGGGAATGGCTTCGTATGGTGATTCTGGAGTTGGGAGCGCGATCAAAAGTGAATTCGGATGTCCGAAGGTCATTTGGCTAAAGATAAAAATTTGAAGGTTTTTGAGGAATCCGACCGGATGTGGAAATTTTGATATCGAGGTCGGAATGTGATTCCGGAAGTTGGAGAAGGTCCATAATGTCAAATATGACTTGTGTGCAAAATTTGGAGTCAATCAGACGTGATTTGACAGGTTTCGGCATCGGATGTAGAAGTTCGGAATTTCAAGTTCATAAAGTTGGGATTTGGGTGCGATTCGGGGTTTTGATGTGATTTGAGGCCTCGAGCTAGTCTGCATTATGTTTTGGAACAGGTTGGTATAATTGGAAAGGGTCCCGGGGGCCTCGGGTGGATTCCGGTTGGTTAACGGATCAAGTTGAATGTTTGAAGAAGGATGAAATTGTTGTCATCTGGTGTGACCGCAACTGCGAGCATTTAGCCACAGGTACGGCTATGGCACCGCTGGTGCGAAGGATGGATGGTCTGGCTGGGAGCGCAGGTGCAATGGCATTTCCGCACCTGCGAAGACGCAGATGCAGACAGTGGGCGCAGGTGCGATTTTTGGGCTGGAGTTGAGGCATTAGTCGCACCTGCGGGAGCACAGGTGCGGAGGTAGGACCGCAGGTGCGGAATCGAGGCTGGGCAGAATATTTTTTTAACTAGTGAATTGTTGGCCATTTCTTCATTTCTTCTTTGGCTTAGGCGATCTTGTAAGGCTTCAAAGAGAGGATTTCTTCATGCAATGTCAAGGTAAGTAACTCCTTCATGCTTATAAGTTAAATACAAGATTATATGCATGTATTAGACATGAAAATTGATTGGAAATTTGGAGAAATATTAAAGAAACCTAGAAAATAGAAATTTGATATTTAGCCACGAATTGAGCATGAATATTTGAGAAAATTGTATATTTGAACTAGTGGAGCTATGAGTAGATTTTATCTTCGAGAAATTTCAGATTCTGGGCACGTGGGCCGAGGACATTTTGGTCATTTCACTAAGCGAGGTTCGAAAATTATATAATTTTGAATTGTTGCAAATATTAGAGTATATTTTCATTGGGTTGTCGTTGTTTGGATAGTTTTGGGGCGTTGTGCGTTCGTTTGGAGTCATCGGAAGGGATTGGAGGCCGGTTAAGGAATTTCGGAGCGAGGTAAGTCTCCTTTCTAACTTTGTGAGGGGGAATTGTCCCCCTAGGTGAAATAATTAAGTATATGTTATTATCTTCGGGGGCTACGTACGCACGAGATGACGGGAGTCTGTGCGTAGCTACTATTATGCCATGTCCGGGTAGTCTAGGGCCCTCTACCATGCCTTATGTGTTGTACCTGTGATCCTACCTGTAATATTAAACTGCTAATATAATTGAAATCGTAATTGAATATCTTAAGAAGACTAGAGTTTATTTTCTTAATCATCTAGAAAGAGAATTGATTCCTCTGTGGACAATTTTATACTTGGTAGGGTTATATTATGGAATATCATTAAACTTGGCAAATGAGCTTCAAAACAAAGATTTAAAAACTATAGCTCATGTTCCTTTAAGAAGAACTTTACCACCTTCCTGAGAAAACTGCTTTCTTTATAAAAATACAGATTTATTATGTGGATATATGTACATATGAGCACCTGAGTCGCAAGTATGATTCGCGAGCAGGCTAGCCTTATTATTTGTATGTATAACCGTGTCGCATGATCGATTCGCGAGCGGGGCTGATAGATGAATCTATGGTTCGAGTCATTCGACCCTCGGCAGTGCACAGTTTATTATTGTTGGTTCGCGCCGTTCGACCCTCGGCATTGCTTGCGCATGATATTTACTGCGTAGTTGCTATGATTTTTATCGGCCTGAAATATTAAGTTGTCAATTGAAATGATAGAGATTTAAAGTTATTAAAAAGATTTTGGAAGAAGTTATTCCTTCCCGTCGACTAATTGTTATTTGATTAAATCACCCATGTTGATTAATTGTTATTAATATGATGAAGATATAAAGTGTTAAATGTGGAAAGAGTTGATATTATTTATTCCTGAACTTAATAAATTGCCTATGATAATCATGCTTAGTGTCACACTTGAATATTCTAAATTGACTTTTAGCAAGTGTCTAATTTTACCTCTCGTCACTACCTCTCTGAGGTTAGGCGGACGACTTACTGAGTACACGTTGTTTTTGTACTCATGCTACACTTGCTGTGCATTTTATTGCACATGTACTTTCATAGCAATGTGGAGGATTCAGAGACTTAGGCGAGCTGCATCATCCGGAGGTGATCCGCAGCTGACAGAGTCTCCCTCGTACTGTATTTATTTTTATTTTAAATTTTCCCTTGTCCAATTGTATTTCGGACAGGCCTTGTGATGATTGTATAAATTCTTAGAAATTTCTCATGTACTTGTGACACCAGGTTCTGGGATATGTTGAGATATATTTGCTAAAGTGTAATATCTAAACCATTATTTTACTTGATAGATTTTTATTTGGTTAATATGTAATAAAAGGAAATATTTTTTTTCAAAATTTTTAAAATCGGAAATTATTCTGATCAATAAATGATTGGCTTGCGTGACAATGATGTCCGACGCCATCACTACCTTATGGATTTTGGGTCGTGACAAAATAGGAAGGACATAATATATGCCTTGAGCTCATATTATAATTACAAGGAGAATGAAATCAATATCATATTTATGCAGTGAATCATGCTGTTTTTCGGCATTTTGAGGTCGTTTAGATGGGTTTTCAACTAGTTTATTAAATTGAATTTGTTATAAATATGAAAAGTTATTCTTTATATATCGGCTATATTTGTGTTAAATCTGAAACATGATGATTTAACTTGATATGATATATAGAAAGAATGCAAATCACATGAGTTTAATCCTAAATATGCCAAAAATAATTTATTTGAATTTGGTCTAGTTTTTGGCGATCGTAAATTATCACGATCTCTGAATGACCTGAAATTCGGTAGGATCATTGGAAATGATCAGTTAAGAAAAATTCACTGCTATGCAATGATACACATCATATTTCGATGATTCGGGATCGTTTAGATGAGTTTTTTTTGGAAGTTTTGACAGATTAAAATGTGATTTACATACGAAAAGTCATTTTTTCTATCATTTTATTTATGTTTAATCTGGAACATGATAATATGTTGATTATACATGAATTGGTATATGATAAGAATGTAGGTCATATTTTAAATTCTTTAAAAAATGCTTAAAATGATAAGTTTCCAAATTTGGTTGGAATTTTAGAGATTGTGACATTAACGATCTCCGATTGATATTGTGATGACCCAAAATGTCATCTTGTATAAATTTAGCAAAAACTGTGTCCCGAGGCCCCGAAAGCCTCCGTTAATCTCACCTCAATGTTCGTGCACAGCCCGAGCGCGTAGCCGGGAAGTCCATATGTAGAAATGTGTTGAACAGATGAATTTATGATAATTAATGGAATAAAGTTGACTTTAGTCAACATTTTTGGTAAGCGGACCCGGAGGGTCCGTAGGAAAATATGGGACCTGGGCGTATGCCCGGAATCAAATTCTTAAAGAAAATTGGTTTCTGAAAATAAAAAAGTCTTTTGAAAATGAACTTTGAGGTGAAATCTACGTTACCGAGCCCGTATATTAGTTCCGGAGCCCGGAACAGGTTCAAAATATGTTATGTGAGTTATCTGTAAAATTTGGAAAGAAACGGACTTGGTTTGACGTGTTTCGTATCAAAATTGGAGAATTTAGAAGTTTATGAAGTTTGAGAAAATTCTATGGATTTTTGAGTTTAATTCGTTGTTTTTGATTTTATTTCAGTGGTTTAATTACTCGAATAAGTTCGTAGGATGATTTTGAAGTTGTGTGTATATTTGGTTTTGAGCCCCGAGGGCTCGGGTGAGTTCCGGGTAGGTGTCGGGGTGCAAAAGTGTTGGAAAAATCTGGTTTTGATTTGTTGCTGGTGTTCTGTGTTGTTGCTCTCCGCGATCGCGATGTGACTCACACGATCGCGTTATGTCTATGGTTGGGGGTGGGAAATTAACCTACGCGAACGCAGGGTCTTGGACACGGTCGCAGAGCCTGGGGGTGGTGCTCTACGCGATCGCGAGGGACCTCACGCGATCACATAGTGTTAAAGGGATCTGGGGGCGGGGCATCATGTTGCTCTACGCGAACGCGATCGCTTGGTCGCGATCGCGATGATCAGTGTCCAATACTCCCGCGATCACAGTTCCTTGTTCGCGATCGCGTAAGTCTAAAACCCAGTACTCTCCGCACTAGCAACTCCCTTTCTGCGATTGCGTAGAGTAAAATCGCCCAGTGAATTTAAAGTCTTAAAAACAGAATGTCATTTTGGGATTCTTCATATTTTCACCCTCTCTTTCTTATCCAAGCCCCATCGCCGAGTTCCAAGCCACTCTTCCTCCATAACCACTTAGGTAAGTGATCTTAACTCTAGTTTCTTCCATTTTCCTTCATCAATCATTAGAATCTAGGCCTTAAAACATGAAATCAAGGGTAGAATAGGGGGTTTTGGGTAGAGTTAGGGCTTTTGAAAATTTTGGGATTTCAACCTCATTTTGGGGTCGGATTTCAAAACAAATTGTATATTCGGGTTCGTCGGGGAATGGGTGATCGGGTTTTGGTCCGAACCTCGGATTTGTACCAAGCGGGCCCGGGGTCGAATTTTGGTATTTTGGGAAGAATGATGGGAAATGCATATTTAGGCTTTGGGATTGAATTATTGAGTCATTATTGATATTGTTGAGTCGATTATGTCTAGATACTATCGTTTCAGAGTTGGATTCGAGAGGGAAAGCAATGCTAGAGGCTTGATTTGGATTCTTGGAATCGAGGTAAGTGTTTGGCCTAACCTTAGCTTGAGGGAATAGGTACAGAGTCTTATTCGCTATGTGTCATTCCATGTCCAACGTATAGGTGAGTTGACGGGTACCTATATGTTGTGGTCAAGTATGCCCGTGAGTCGAACTTGATGAATTTCATAGTTTTCTTTGATATTCTTTGTGTTATGAATTAATTGTTATTTTGGAAGTGATACATTGAGGATATATCATGATGTAGATTGTTATTGATTACTCGTTCGGTTGAGGATTATTTGCAAGATTATACCTCTGAGTGAGATTGGTTATAGCGGGATGGTAGAATCCTTGTTGAATATTTCTGTGCATTTGAGATTTCTATTTGTTGAATTTCCTGTCAACTTGTTGATTTTATACATGTTACTCACGAGGGGACATTCAGTGCCGAGTGATTGTGAGGTTATGCACGAGGGGACATTCTGTGCCGAGTGATTGTGAGGTTATGCACGAGGGGACATTCCGTGCCGAATGATTATTTATTTATGCACGAGGGGAAATCCCATGCCGAGTGAATGTGAGGTTATGCACGAGGGGACATTCCGTGCCGAGTGATGATTTATTTATGCACGAGGGGACATTCCGTGCCGAGCGATTGTGAGATTATGCACGAGGGGACATTCCATGCTGAGTGATTGTGAGGTTATGCACGAGGGGACATGCCGTGCCGTTTCCGTTTTATTACTTATTCAGAGCTGTTAATTCCTGCTGTTATTTATGCAATCCAATTGTTAGCTTGTTCTATTGTTTCAGCTAGTTATTGCCCTTTGTCCCCAACATGTTCTCCCCCGTTGTTGTATTTACTTGATTATTTCCGATCATTATTTCATGTATACTATTGAATTGCACAGGTGTTATGTGTGGTCGTGTCCTAGCCTCGTCACTACTTCGCGGAGGTTAGGCTCGGCATTTACTCAGTACATGGGGTTGGTTGTACTGATGCTACACCTGCACTTCTTTATGTTGTGCAGATTACGGAGCCGGACCTAGTGGACATTGAGCGAGGGAGTGTCCTTCAGTCATAGCGACGCCGAGGTAGTCCTGCAGGCATTCGCAGGCTTTGGCGTCACCATCTATTTCTTTCCTTCTGTCGTATTTTCTATTTCTAGATAGCTACACTTGTTTTATTTCAGACTCATGTTTATAGTAAATCTTAGACTATCCGTGAAATTGTGACACCAGTTCTAGGGGTATGTTTAAGGAAATTTCATAAGATTTATTATTTAAGTTGTTGAATTTCTCATCTTCCGCATTCTTATTTCTATTTGTTCTTGAATTTCATTTTTTATGTTAAATAACAAAGGAATAAATCAGAATAACAAGTAATGTTGGCTTGTCTAGCGGGATCATCGTTAGACGCCATCACGGCCTGAAGGTGAGATTTCGGGTCGTGACAGATCTGAAATTTTGTAGGTTTACCAGAAACAGCCCAGTGAACAATACTAACTGCTATGCAGTGAAAAACATTAATTCTAGCGTTTTAAGACTACTTAAATGGCGTTTTGAAATTTTTTTAATTATGGAACTTAATCCTCATAAAAAAAAAGTCGTGGTTGTGATAAAGTGGTGATAGGAATTAACCCCTATGGTCACTATTTTTTATTTATAGTAAGATAATAAATTTACGCGTTGACGTTAGGTCTTCCTCCATATCGGATAAATTTATTATGAACCCACTGATTATAGTTACTAGTTATTGATAACTTGAATTAACTCTCTATCTGAGTTAAAGGGTTGAATCAATTTTGTAAATAAAATACAATTATGATTATGTGGTGGTAGAAATATATTTCTATGGTCTTCCACAATTAATTTCAAGTGAGTAATAAATTTATGCGTTGACTTTAGGTCTTCCTCCATATCGGATAAATTTATTGTAAGCTCACTAGGTGAAATACTAGTAATTGATATCATGTACTTACTCTCCATCTGAGTATACATGTTGGATCAATGGAACTAGAGCTATCAAAAATGATGTTCACTTGATTTAAATTAACAGTATACTCTCCATCTGAGTTGGGTCTGTATTAATTTATTTGAGTGAACAATCTGGCATTACATATGTATGTTGCATGAGTAGTTCTTTTCCCATCGAAATTTTCTATTCACGATGCATGAATACATATATGTGTAGTGTGTTTAAGATTTTAGTATTAAATGGTTATATACAATTGTCTGAAAATAATAGTAAGCTCTCCATCTGAGCTGGTTCTGTTTCTTTCTGGATTGTATAATTCTTGCGTTATATAATATGATTTGCATGAATGATTCTTTTCCCATCGAAATTTATTATTCGAGATGCATATATGTATATAAATATTGAATGTAGTCTGAATTTTATCATTCAGTGTTTTGACTTATTATGACCTATTTAATGTTTTATCTCAACTCCACTATGACTTTATGCAATTTTTCGAATTAATTGTTAAAAATTTTCTTGAAGTGGAAGACATTAATTTAAAGGATGCAATATTTGTACCTTTTGTTAGAAGGATTTTAATTCCGTTTCTGGGTAAAATAAAAGATGGATATTTGTTTTAAGTTTCAAATAACTCTTGAGTTATTGAGCTTGATAAATATTTTATCTCTTGTGATACATAAATGCATGACCTTATTATTGTATATTAATGCCTCTCCTGAACAGAACAATATTAGTCTATCTCATAAGAGAATATGTTCTTCATAATTGAGCAAAACTTATCTGCGCACCTTTGTCTAAGTCATATTAATCTGGAAAGGATATCAAGTTGGTCAAGGATGGACCTTAAAAGTTCATTGAAAGTAGAGGCACTACCAACTTGTGGATCCTGTTTGGAAGGAAATTTGACTAAAGGATGTTTCCCTTCAAAAGGAAATAAAGCTAGTGATAAGCTGGAATGAATCCCTTCTGATTTGTATGGTTAAATGAACATACTCGTAAGAGATATTAATATATTTATTTGTTGCACCGTAAGTCTTAATGATTTGAGTAATTCAAGAGTTTTAAGACTTGGAACAGAGAAGCACCAATGAGATATATTAAGTTACTGCAATTTGATTGTAGTGGCGAGCACCTCTCTAAAGAGTTGTTTTGTTACTTATCAGAATAAGGGATTACATCTCAATTGGCTACACCGTAAACTCCATAATAGAGTGGTGTAGTAGAAAGAAGAAATAACCTTTTTTGAACATGGATATATTAATGATGTGTTATTCAAATTTGCCTTATTCGTTTTTGGAATATTTCCTGGAAACTGCAAATTACATTCTGAATTAGTTCCTTCAAAGTTAGTACCTAGGACATCTATAGAACTGTGGACTGAAAGTAAGCTCAGTATATGGCATGTTCAGATATAGGATTATCCCGCATATGTGTTAAAAGGGAAAGAGGATATGTAAGTTGTAACTAAGAATGGATAGGTGCAAGTTTATTGAATATCCAAGAAAACAAATGGAGTTTTATTTTATTGGCCTAAAGAAAATAAGACAATTATTAAAACAAAAGCATTTTTCTAGGTATGGGCTGTTTAATAAACCATGTTCCTAGAAGTAAATCAATTTTACAGGAACCGGGAAAAGAAATAAGTAGATAGTCAAGAACATCGAACCCCACATGTCAGGATTGACGTTCCATTGAATTTAAGTAGTGGGAGAACGTTAAAGACATGCCTTTATCAAGTTGGAGTGATGTTTGAACAGTGAACACTATAGTAAGAAGTCGTTAATATTTCAAAGCCGTAAGGTAATGAAAGTAATGTTAGTTGTACTTCGTCGTAGTGGGAGAATACTAAGAAAAATTACAGTTTGGTATACACTCTTAGGATAGTTTCAGTAACAGAACCCCTGAAGATTTTAATACAAAACTAGATAGTTACAACAAAGCACTATTGGACAAAGATTGCATCAGAAATAACTTGGCAAGATTCTTTAACAAAATCTTATTTTGTGGAGACTTTTAATAGTCATGTAAAAAGAATGCCTGAGAAAGTTGTAGATGCATGGTTACAAGTCTAAGTGGGATATTATTGGGGCATATACTATTAACCATGCGTTTAGATATAGTATATTCAATAATTGTCATGGTTAAAAGTCTAAGTGGGAGATTGTTGGGATATATACTATTAACCATGAGTTTGGTTTGGATATAGTATTTATTATGGAACAATTGTTTATTCAATTTTAATAAAGTTTTAAATAGATCATATATTCGTCTGTGTCCTTTACTTATATAGTAGATGATTTAGTGTATAGAGTTTAGCTTATACACGGAAGATTAAATCATCGGTTCTTATAAGTATAAAGTCCACATCTAATGATGGAATTGGAAAAACCATCATGGATGATTGTAGCACAAGATTAAATATAATTTATCTTGATTATGGGAATGGTTTAATTCAAACTTCTTGTGTTAGTACATTTTGTATGTATTGAACGGACCAAGTAGAGATAAGTATTTTATACTGACTTAATAAAATAAACTCTCTAGCCATTAAATGTACTTATACTCTTAATCTTGATATAATTATTATTAGTTGTGTATATTATTATTGTTTTGATTTATTAAAAAGGGAGATTCTTTCGCGGGTCAATATGCCTGGTAAGTTGGATAATAATAATGTACATTGGTGAAGTAATAGTTAGTTGATGGAATCCATGTCTCGGTTTAGAGATTGATGATACACCTTTATGAAAGCTTATAAGTTTTCATGTGTAAACCCGACCGGTGGATTTTGTATCCGACACATGAAATAAGTTAAGCGAAAGTCTAAAGGAAATAATCAATAAATTAAATTGTCAGTAATTTAATCTAATTGATTAGTATCTAAATCTTAACATGGGGAGTTAAATAAGATTTAATGGATTAATTTCGAAATTGAATAAGGAGTGCAATTACAAATTTTTAGTGGAATAATTCGTAATTAATTATGGTAGATATTAATTTCGAAAATTAGAAATTAATTCCATAATTGGAGCCTTGTTAATTAAATTCTAGTCCCTACTGTGCCTAAATAATAGGAAATAAAGGAATCCTTTTTCTGGTGAAAAAGAAAACCCAACAGGTTTTGGAAAAGGGTTTTAATCCTTAAAACTTGTGCTATAAATACATAAGGTTTTCTACCTAGAAAAGTGAGAGACAGATGGCCGAAATTTTCAGCCATGGTGGTCGAAATTTCAGCATATTCTCCTAGAAATTTCGCCCACACAAAATTACTATTTTCGGGTATTATTTGGGTAACATAGTAGAAGACCGTGGAACGTTCGAGGATCACGATTGTGGGGGTGGTGGAGATTCCATTGAGAAGTTATAGAATTGAAGAGTCACGCGAAAACCAGATAGGTACACGCTTCAAGAGGTAACCCAAGAAACCCCGTTTATATTAATTATCTAGATTACATGTGATTTTGATACCGGGATTGCTTTCGTTGCGTACAATAATCCATCAATATTCAATGTGTTAATCTCAAACCCTATGCCAATGTTGACATGCATGGTACGTAGAGCGACAATTTTTTAATGATATTCATTGTATTTTTGGTTCCTTTAGTCTATGAAAGCTTGTCACGATCCGAAAACCCACCTTCAGGCCATGACTGCATCTAGCGTTGAACCCGATAGACAAGCCAACGTGTATAGTTAAACTAACATGATAACACCGAATTAACTAAAAACACTTTACAATTTTTAACAGCAATAGTAGATAAATCCCAAGCTAAGTAAAGCTAACATAATATAACGTCGCAATAATTCCCCAAAACCTGGAGTCACAAACTCACGAACTGTCTATAGGAGTGCTAAATACAAAGTCCGAAAGGAAATACATGACTGTCTCTGAAAACTAGAGGAAAGACAAGACAAAATAAAGAACTAGGGATAGGAGAGACACCAAGGCCCACGAACGCCAGCGGGTATACCTTGAAGCCTCTGGGATGGACTGAAGGAGACTCCCTCAACGTTGTCCACTGGGTTCGGGTGCGGAATCTGCACAACAATAAGATGTGCAGTGCAGCATCAGTACAACCGACCCCATGTACTGAGTAAGTGCCGAGCCTAACCTCGGCCGAAGTAATGACGAGGCTAGACTTGACAGCAAACGTTAACCTATCCTATTCTACAACATATATCGTGGAAAAACAAAGCAAGCGATAAACATATACGTAGGGGGATACAGGAGCAGATAATGGGGTAACAAGTGAGATAGAGCAGTTAATTAAGCAAATAGGAGCAGACAAGAAGGCAATTTATCAGAAATATGCTAATGAAGCAAATATAATGCCAGAAATGTAATTAATGGGACGGCATCACCCTTCGTGCTTTTACTCTCTTCCTCACAATGCAATGTACGATGTAAGATGACATGAATCATGGAACGACATCAACCTTCGTGCTTTCTCTCTTCTTCACGACGCAATGTATCATGTATGGCAATGTAATCATGGCACGGCATCACCCTTCGTGCTTTTACTCTTCCTCACAATGCGATGTATGATGTAAAATAATATGAATCATGGAACGACATCACCCTTCGTGCTTTTACTCTCTTCCTCATTATGCAATATATGATTTAATCAATGTAAATCATGGCACGACATCACCATTCATGCTTTACACTCTTCCTCACCAATGCAATGACAATTATCAAAATGGCAAGGAATGCAGCATAGTGGAATCACAAATCATGATCACCCGGCAAGGGGAAAATATCAGTCATTATCATAACAAATTGCCCGGCAAGGGTCTCAGCTATAACCAACCTTTTCAAGTATATCCTTTACAGTTGGGTCCTCAATAGAACCATTGCATCACAAGTTCATGAACGAGGATTTTTAACAACAATCAACTTCGAAGTAGAGACAGATTCATAATACAATGGATATGGAAGTAGGAACAAGAATTTCATCAAAAATGGACTCACGGGCGTGCTTGACACGCAATGCATAGGTACTCGTCACCTCACCTATGCATTGAACATGATAAACACTTAGCACATAGCATAAGATACCTATTCCCTCACCAAAGTTAGGCAAGACACTTTCCTCGGGTCCAAAAATAGCAATCAAGCCTCTAACACCGCCTTTCCTTTTGAATTCAACTCCAAAACAATAATATCTAGACATAATTAACTTAAGTATATCAATAATGACTCAATAAATCGATCCCATAGCCTAATGATCCATTTCCTACCATTTTTTTCAAAAATACCAAAATTCGACCCCGGGCCCGCTTGGTCCAAACATGAGGCTCGGACCAAAACCCGATCACCCATACCCCCACGATTATATAATTTGTTTTGAAATCCAACACCAAATTGAGATTGAATTACCCAAAATCCCATAAGCCCTAACTCTACCCAAAAACCCTTAATTTCTACTTTGATTTTAGGATTTTAGGCATAGATTCTAGTGATTAGGGAAGGAAAGTGGAAGAAATTGGTGCTAAGATCACTTACCCAAGTGGTTATGGAGGAAATCTAGCTTGGGGGTCGTCAATGAGGTTTTGGAGAAGAAGGAATTGATGAAGAAGTGGATATCCCGAAATAACATTCTGTTTTTGACTTAAGAAAATAACTGGGCGATTTTGTTCTCTGTGATCGCGGAAGAAGGGTTGCGATCGCAGAGCTATAGAAATTCCTACTATGCGACCGCAGACGGAAGGCTGCGATCACAGAAGACCAACTCCACAGACCCCTGCGATCGCGAAGGAAAAGGTGCAACCGTAGAGAAGGACCACCTAGCCCCCACCCAGTTCCCCTGGTACCCTACGCGATCGCGAAGAACGAATACGATCGCAGAACATCTGGATCCCCTACACTACGATCGCGGACCCTCCTATGCGATCGCACAAGGTTTCAGACCCCTCCCCTCACTCAACTATATGCGATCGCAGCTGCTCCTATGCGATTGCATAGACTAAACTACCAGACACTAGAAAACTAAAGAAAACACCAGATTTTTCATGTTTTTACACCCCGTTAACTACTCGAAACTCACCCGGGCCCTCGGGTCTCAAAACTAAAAACACACACGACTCCCAAATCATCATACGGACTTATTCAAGCATTGAAATCACCAAAACATCATCAAAATCAATGAATTAAACCTCAAAACTCATATAATTTTCTTAAAACTTCATAAGGCTCAATTATTCTGATTTTGATCCGAAACACGTTATATTAAGTCCGTTTTACACCAAACTTTACAGTTAACTCACATAACTTATATTAACCCTGTTCCAGACTCCGTAACCATAATACGGGCCCAGTAACACGGTTTTCACATTAATATTCATTTTCAAAAACCTTAATTATTTTCAGAAAACAATTTATTTTAAAAATTCATTTCTCGGGCTTGGGACCTCAGAATTCGATTCCGGGCATACGCCCAAGTCTCATATTTTCCTACGGACCCTCCGGGACCGTTTACCAAAAATGTTGACCAAAGTCAACTTTAATCATTTAATTATTATAAAATTAACTTTTCATCTAGTTTTCACATCAAAGCTTCCCGGCTACACGCCCGGATTGTGCACGCATATCAAGGTGATATTAACGGAGGCTTTCGGGGCCTCGGAACACATATTTAGCTAAATGAACATAGGATGACCTTTTGGGTCATCACAATCTCCACCTCTAAAAACAATTGTTCGTCCTCGAACGAACATAGAAATGTACCTGAGTTTGAGAAAAAATGGGGATAACGGCTCCTCATATCGGACTTGGACTCCCAAGTCGGTGCCTCGGCATGATGACCTCTCCATTGAACACGAACCGAATGATAACTCTTTGATCTCAACTGACGAACCTGCCTAACTAATATGGATATCGGCTCCTCCTCATAAGCCAGATCCTTGTCCAACTGGACACCACTGAAGTCAAGAACATGAGAAGGATCTGTAATGTACCTCCTGAGCATAGATACATGAAACACTGGATGCACGGCTGATAAATGCGGTGGCAAGGCAAGTCTGTAGGTCACCTCTCCTACCTTATCCAAAATCTCAAATAGACCAATGTACCTAGGGCTCAACTTGCCTTTCTTTCCGAACCTCATCACGCCCTTCATAGGCGACATATTTATAGAAACACCTGGTCTCCTATCATGAAAGCCAAATCTCAAACTCTGTGGTCCGCATAACTCTTTTGCCTGGACTGAGCTGTATGAAGTCTATCCTAAATGATCGTCACCCTGTCCAAGGCATCCTGGACTAACTCAGAACCCAACAATCTGGCCTCTCCCGGCTCAAACCATCCGACTGGAGACCGACATCGCCTGCCATACAACGCCTCATACGGAGCCATCTGAATGCTCGACTGATAACTGTTGTTTTAGGCAAACTCTGCTAACGGCAAGAACTCATAGAATTTTCTTAAAACTTCATAAGGCTCAATTATTCTGATTTTGATCCGAAACATGTTATATTAAGTCCGTTTTACACCAAACTTTACAGATAACTCACATAACATATATTAACCCTATTCCGGGCTCCGGAACCATAATACGGGCCCGGTAACATGATTTTCACATTAATATTCATTTTCAAAAATCTTAATTATTTTCAGAAAATAATTTTCTTTAAAAATTTATTTCTCGGGCTTGGGACCTCGGAATTCGATTCCGGGCATATGCCCAAGTCTCATATTTTCCTACGGACCCTCCGGGACCGTCTAATCACGGGTCCGGGTCCGTTTACCAAAATATTGACCAAAGTCAACTTTAATCAATTAATAATTATAAAAATCAACTTTTCATCTAGTTTTCACATCAAAGCTTCCCGGCTACACGCCTGGGCTGCGCACACATATCGAGGTGAGATTAGCAAAGGTTTCGGGGCCTCAAAACACATATTTAGCTAAATTAACATAGAATGACCTTTTGGGTCATCACAAAGCTAAAGAAAGGAAAAACGTTCAAAATCTTGAAGTTCTCTATTCCTTGGTTTTTGAGACAGACAACTGGCTATAGTCACAAAAGTAACTTAAGTTGGCTTGTCGAGTATTACGTCTGGAAAGGTTGTTAGATCCTTCTTTTATTTTATTTTATGCACATATTGGAATCCTATTATTCTTAGTTTTCAAACACACGTACGAGCATATATATATATATATATATATATATATACTCGATCTTCTGTTGGTCTACTTTTTGGTCATGAGTTGATTCGTTTCAACTGTTGAGATCGATCTATTCTTTTATACGAATGAAGATTTCAAACAAAGAGTCACACATTTATACATATCTTCAATTCAATTATTTTCTTCTGTTTTTGATAAACATACAAAAAGTTTATATGTCTTAAATTTTTAATACATGGACCTTAATTATTATACATGCAGAAAATGTATATTCCATGACGTTATAGTAGAAATAGGTTAAAACAAATGGTCCCTTTAGTATTAATCATGTAAACTACAATATTTTCTTGATTAATATAATGATTTTTTTTACAAAATTACTAATTAGGTATTTCAAATGTAAACTTTTTCTAAGGAAGAATGTATGTTATTAAAGATATTACTTTTGATTATATACCATACATGGAGTCACGTGCCATGGAAGATAAAGTATTAAAATAAAATAAACTTAGTAAAACTTGCATAGAATTATGAAACATGTGAAAACAATAGAACCTCCGGATACACACTAAAGTTATACTCACAAGTAATTGTAATGAGATTGAGGATATATAGTAGAAGAAAAACACGACCAGAAGTCATGGACTTTAATTTTCATGGCGTGAGATGAATTAGTTAAATTTATGGGCTTTCTATTTTTAATATAGTATTGATTTTCTGTGGGATGATCGCCTCCAATACATCAACTATTCAAGTTGTTTACTAGTTGTCCTGAAATTTCATTATCTAGCAAGGCGACGAGCAAATCTAGGATTTTAAGTCGCTGAGTGTGATTGTCAGCTCTGTCACTATTACTTTGTGATAATAGTTTTTATAAACTTAGTATAAATATATGTGTTCAAAGCAATTATTTAAATATCTATATAACGCAGACAGTGAGTGAGATTGTTGCGGCCACTCCTCAATTAATACTAAATCTTCCTAGTAGCCTATCGATAATGTTGGAGCCAATGCCCCAAACAACGGTTTAGATTTGGATTGTATAGCTTCTTGACTAATGATTATCCTATATTTCTCGAGTAGTTCAAGTCTAGCATGCAAATAATATAGGATCTAGAGTCAATGGGGTCACAAGTATGTGTATATTTTAATTTCTATGCAAATAATTAAGTTCAATTGACTAGTAAACTGACTTTATCGAGTAGTGAATTGACTTTTGTCCTAACAAACTGTTGATATGATAAAATAGACATATTATTGTTGTGTCAACCAAATTTTGTTAATGTTTGATGGCGGATATTGAACCTAGAACCTCTATCTACTCGTATGATTGGATTGTGTGTATTGAGTCATATAATTTGTGGTGACCTGGACGATTTGAACGTAAAATCAGCAGGACCAAAGAAGGCTAAGAACTTTTACAAATGTATTACTTTCGGTGTCCCATTTTAAGTGATGGTGTTTACCAAGTAAAAAAAAGAAAAAAATAAAGATCTTTAAAATTTGTTGTCTAAAATAAGTCGTAGAAATTTTCGTGACTAAAAAACCTATCATTAAGTGTAGAATGTGAAGTTTAAAGTTAAGTATTTTGTAAATACAATCAATCCTATCTATAACATCCTCGTTTACTCCGATATTTTTTGTCTGGTATAATGGAATAATGTTATAAGGGAAAATATTCTAACATAACATAAAAATCGGTTTCGAGAAAAACTTGGCTTTTATAATAAATGGCAGGAGCGAAGCCCACCTTTTATTGAATTGACTGTGTATATAAGTAAAATATTGATTTTAGATGTATAAAACATATATTGAATATTCTTTGTCGGGATTTTATTTTTTTCTTTCAAGTCTGAACACCCTTAGAAAAATTTCTGGCTTCGCCCTGCTTCGCCACTAATGAATGATTGTTATACAGTCAAACATCTCTATAACAGTCTCGTTTGTTCCGGATATTTTTGGATGTTATAGCGAATTGGTGTTATAGAAAACATATATTATAATAGAACATGAGATGTGGTTCCGAAAAAATTTAATTTTTATAGAAAATTATTGTTATATAAAGATGTTGCTATAGAGAGGTCTAACTGTATACAAGTCTTGTTACAGAGATGTTTAACTATATAGAAAAGTAATTTTTTTCTTAATACGAAAATGTGTCACACAAAATGAATAAAAGGAGTAGTACTTGACTAAAATTTTGGAAATATCAGGAGACGTGCCTATCTTGTAACTGAATGAAGAAATGGAAAGTAGACTACTGTATAACGTTTTTATCTTTGCCACTTCTTAAGCTTTTTGGACCGCCCAAGGTGAATTTAGGATTCTAAAATCAGCAGTGCAATATCCCATTTTCATTTGGACCACCCAAAACACGTCCCCAGAAGTGATAAAAATTCAGCCAACAAATGGAACAGTGACACATGCATTTCAGTCTTATGTTGCATGTGGGCGATTAGTATGTCAGTGACGTATACAGAATTTTATGCGATATCAACTGAGCTTATATACGTGTTTGAGTTTGAAGCTGCGGAGTTATATATAATATTTTATATATCTTAATTTTTTTTATTCTCTTCTGAAAAGAATGATACTTTTATATTTAGAGATAATTAAATTTTATCAATTATTTTTGTACCATAAGATTCAAAGTATTTTTTTTCTTATACTTCGTGTCCTATCAAAGTATATTACATATAAAATGAGACGGAGAGAGTAAGACTTTACTTCCATCCTGGACTAGTGTTACATTGTATTATTTTTCAAGCGGTGTTGTGTATGCGAACAATAGCGAAGCCACAACCAAGGAGGGGGTTCAATAGAATCCCTTGGTTAGAAAATTCTTATTTTGCAAATAGGGTAAAAAATATTTTTTTGTATATTTGTAAACTGTTAAATCCCCTTAACATAAGAGAAGTTTTCATCATAGTGGCAATCGTGTCGCGATCGGATGACAGCACTTGAAGCAATATAGTGGTTATTTATATTAATTCAAATGTTTTTTTTCTTGTTTCTATTCAAATGATTCATGGCTAGGAGGAGTATGAATTGAGAGTGCTTCGGCACCACACACAAATAAATGAAGCTGCGAAACTAAACCACAAAATATGTCAAATTTGAAATCCCAGTGAGGCTATTATTTCCTGGTGAAAGTATGGATAGCCAAACATCAAAACTGGTTCTTTGGATTATATGCTAGTTGTATAATGTATGCAATAGGATAACAAGTTGCTTTTATATTGTCCTCTAGTTAAAAGGTGATCATGTTATACGTGATAAATTTCAGATGATCTGGGCTCTACATTCATGCGCAAATTTGCATGCGAGAAGGGTTTTACTTATGTGCACTGATAATATCAATGAATATTAGACTATCAATTTTGTAATTTTACTTATTGTAGTTTCCTCCCATTCATTGTCCTTCGGACGAAGTCAAGTAAAAAAAGGTAAGGAAAGTAATTTTCTAGTAGGGGTGTACAAATGAAACCAATAAACAAGTCACACTAACCCGATAAATCCGAGCAAAAACCGAGAAAAAAAATCCGATTATGATTTGGTTTGATTTAATTTGATGTTGGAAAAAAAACCCGACCGTATTTGGTTTGGTTTGGTTTTAACTAAAAAAAGTCAAATCGAAACCACACCAACCCGACATATAGAAGTTTTAAATATATTTACATAAAAATATTTATTCTAGTGTAGTTTATAAATATTTCTTAAGTTTTTTCATAGTTTTGTCTTTTAACGTATTATTTCAAGCTCAGACTTATAATTTTTGGATGCTTCAATAAGTTTTATAGTCCATGAATGTTAGTAACTCAAATAAATCCTAAATCAAAATTAAATCAATATTAACGGTAATAAAATACATTTAATTCAATTGTACTACGAATGAAAATAGTGTTGGATACCAATTTTTAGCTTATCCATGATTTATATAAAATGCATAACTTATTTTTCTTTTATAGTGTTTAGTCATGTAAACAATAGTACTTATTAGTCGTACTTATTTTAGCAACTTATTAGTAATTTTAAATTTTGTTTGTTTCATTATGGCTTATTATTAATGTTTATTTTGTGCAATTTTATTAATTTTATTGTTGAATATTTTAGTACAATGCCATAACTCATCTTAAAACACCTTATATAGTTCTGTCTTACTAGGATTAAAGAAACATTGGGAGCAAAAATTCTATGTTTTGTACTATGAAGACTTCATGAAAAAAAACTCGCAAAACACGAAAAAACCGAGACTAAAAAACCCGGCTTTTATTGGTTTGGTTTGGTCATTAGATTTAATAATCTGATACAATTGATTTGGTTTGATAATTAAAAAATTCGAATAAACCCAACCTATGCACACCCCTGTTCTCTAGTCAAATTGAATACTTTCGACACTAGTGTTTATTTATCCTTAAAATCGGATAACAATTGAATTTGTATATGGTTTTAAGGATACGTGATCTAACTTGATACAAAATGATAAATCGGAGTGAAATTGAAATAAAAAATGATAAAGTAAATGCAAACCACACAAGTTGAACAATCTTAGCCATGAGAAGTTAGCCATCCTCGAGCCAAAAGTGCTTTTATCGATATCAGAACAGAATGACAAGAGAATAATAAGAACTAAATATAACAATATATTACTTTGGAATGCGTGTTACAATGTGCTTTACAAGTAATCAGACCCTCTTTATATAATAGGGGAGTCCTACTTTAGGTACAATTCTATAAAAGGTAAGAATCCCCCGGTTTGCTGATTTGCCGGTTCCTTATTGATACGTGCTGAGATTCCCACCGTGATATTCAACCGGTTACGAATATTTCAGTCTTCCATTATTTCGGTCTTCTGTTGGTTATACCGGTAATGTTTCCTCGAGGTTATTCGGGGCCAGGGTCCATTCCGGGATCATAGACTCAATGTTCTAGAGGACGGACATTCTGACCTCATGTTCTGGTTCAATGAGACTCGGGGTCGATTTTCGACCCCTCGCATTCCGAGCCCGGCCTATCATGCAGTAGTCGAGCCTGATTTTGACCTTATAAAAATAGTCTCCTCATTTTTCAGAGAGTAAACGACGAGAAACAATATGAGCTTACGATTCTCACCTCGGTACTCCGCGTCAGAAACAACAAAAATGAACGAAAAGGAAATTGAGGATCTCGTGGCCGACCGTGGCATCGATCATACGATCGATGTTGGGAAAAGGAAAAGAGTCTTTGTGTCACGCCAAAAATCCAACTAGTCGTGATGGAACCTAACCTAACCCGCTAGGTAAGCCAATTAACAACTATCCAATTCAATTGAAATATAATGAGACAATAAATAAAAGAAAATATCTGAATCTTATACATTTTCCAAGGATTGGTAGTACAAATCATGAGCTTCTAAGATTAGAATTTACAATACTGGTATGAAATAAATACATCATCCAACTCATGTCGATCACAACAACATCAACAACCAACACTGCATGCAAGGTGCGGAAGTGAAGTATGAGCACAACCGACCCCATATACTCAATAAATAACAAACCTAACCTTAGGTTGAAAGTAGTGACGAGCTGGAACAAAGGTCGGGTCCAACATCAATAGCCAACAACAGTTCATAACAATGTAAATTAAGTAATAAAAAAAGTAACTTAGAGATAAAATGCTCAGATTATTCATATTTTCCCGAAAATAGTTCCACTTTTCAAGTATATCAGTGAAAACCCAAGTCTTTTACCGAAATTTCCAAACATGGGAGTAAGGTTGAAAACTATAATTCGGGGTTTCACACCCTCAGCACCAAGTTTAGAAGTGTTACTTACCTTGAACAAGTAAATTCTAATACCAAGCAAGCCAAGAAACACCCAAAATGCCATCACGCGCATACCTACCTCCGAACGGCTCAAAACTAGCCAAAAGAAACTCAAGTACATCAAATAATGCCAACGGAAACAAAATCAATCGATAAAGGTCGAATATTTAATCAAAAGCCCAAATCGGCCAAAAAGTCAAAACCCGAGCACGCACCTCGAAACCCGATGAAACTCACAAAATTCGACAACCCATTCCATTACGAGTCCAACCATACTAGTTTCACTCAAATCCTACTCCGAATTGATGTTCAAAACTCAAAAATTCACTTCATGAAAATTTAGGATAAAACCCCCAATTTCCTCTTTAAAATTCATCAACCAATTGCCAAAGATGAAGATAGATACATGAAATAAGATAAAAATCAAGTATATAATACTTACCCCAATCCTTGTGATGAAAATTGCTCCAAAAATTGCCTCATTCCGAGCTCCATAGCTCCAAAAATGCAAAAATGGCTGAAACCCCCAAAATAGAGTACTTTATACTTCTTCCCAGGCATCATCGCATCATCGACACACTTAGCCGCAGAAGCGGTGTCTCTTTTGCGACAAACGTTCCGCTTCTGCAGAGAGGCCCTGCAGAAATGGACCTCGCACCTGCATAAAAACATCCGCTCTTGCGACATTGCAAGTGCGACACAAGGACTCGCATCTACACCAACGCCCTCTCCTACGAATAAATCTCACATATGCGCGCACACAGGTGCACTACAAAAATCTGCTTATGCGGTCTTTCTCACCTAGTTCTCACTTTGCATATGCGATGACACTGCCTCTTTCACAGCTCCGCACCTGCGCCCATGGCTCCACAGGTGTGCTACACCAGAACCTCTACTGAACCAGCCTTAGCCAAAATTTCCAAAATGCTCCGAACCTCGTCCGAAACTCACCCGAGCCCCTCGGGACCCTGTCCAAATATACCAACAAGTCCCATAACATAACACGGACCTACTCGAGACCTCAAATCACACCTAACAACATCGAAATGATGAATTAAACCTAAATTTGAACTTGATTAAGTTTGAACTTTTCAAGTTCCATAACACGTGCCGAAACATAGCGAACCAACCCGGATTGAACCCAAATTTTCCATACAAGTTCCAAATGACATAATGAATCTATTACAATTCCCGAAAAAATAATTCCAAGGGCGTATCATCAAAGTCAACTCTCGGTCAAACTTATGAACTTTCCAAACCTTCAAATTTCTAATTTTTCGCCACTAGTGCCGAATTCTTCTAGGAACATCAAAATGCAAATCCAGGCATACACCTGAGTCTAATCCTAGGTCAAATGCTAAAATGTCAAACTTGGTGAACTCTTCCAACTTAAAGCTTAAACCATGAAATTTGTTCTTCCGAATCGACTCTGAATAACTTGAAAACCAAAACTGATGATTCACATAAGTCATAATACATCATACGGAGCTACTCATACTCATAAACTACCAAGAGAAGTGCAAATGCTCAAAATGACTGGTCGGGTCGTTACATCCTCCCCCACTTAAACACACGTTTGTCCCCGAACGTGCCCAGAGTTGTTCTTAAGCCGTCAGATCACTGTCTAACCTTACCATGGACATACCTGGGGGTGATCCCACATCACCCTATTCCATATAGGCACGACCACTTATCATACTGAAGATCATTACTTCAACCTTAGCCTGTAAACCACAGTATCCAATTTCCAACATCTGAAATTTACTACAAGTCCAGAATTTCGCATTTACACACTGTCTAAGTCTGGAAAAGTTGTATCAAGTCATAACCACAATCAAGATGCATTCACATGACATAACACATGACTCGCATACTCGTAGCAAAATTTCCGATCACAGTAGCTGCTCAAAACAACCCAATACCGGTAATAAGCCTCATATCAAACAAAACATTGTTCTAAAACCGTTGTACATTGCATATGATGAAATAACACGCAGATACTCATAATTATTCAGTTAATCGACAAGTCATAGGGCTCACTCTCCTTCGACAAGAACCATAACAAATTTCTAAGCCGATCAACGACTTTATCCTTTCAAATATACCGCAATCAATCTGATAGCACCAATTCTAGATCCGACGACCTCATCTTATCAAATACAAGTTACTCTACTGACATGCTACATCGATATACCTTAAGCCATAGACCGTGCAATCTGTACACCAATACGCAATAATTCAAATGTTCTCAAACATGAAAAATAACTCAAACGAGGGAACCGTCCTGCACTCAGCAAGTACCGCCACGACGAAATGCTAAAAACCCATCACACACCTTAGAACCACAACACCCAAACCTAACACAAAGGATCATACCTCCACATAACTCCGCTGCAATGCGTGACCCCATCTAAACACTGGTCCATATGAAATACCTCAAGCCACCTTGCTCAAAATCAATAACCACGTGCAATTCGACATCAAGTACCCAAAGTGCATTACCATAACCACGAAGAAGTAAATGACACAATGCCACACAAACCCGAAAGAACATAATCAATGCACAATCAATCATGCATCTCCCAAATACCTATCTCACTCAAATTTCGCTATAAGGCCCCAATAGACCCACACCATGTGTGCATATAACCAATGAATCACAACCTGTCGTAGCATAGAAGGGTAACTCATAGAATATATCAGAGCACAAATAATCTCAACACTAACCGAATGGCACATCCCTCACAATGGCAGTAGAGAGCCAACCAATCCGGCGCAGATAGAATACACATCCTCATTAGGCCTACCAATGGGCTCTCAAATCAACCCTGGTCATTCAAAAATAGATAATTAACCCTCTGAAGGTCCACGATGACTTAACCACAACACATACTATCATCTGGCTAGCTTTTGGCCACATCTTCACTGTTCACAATTACAAAACAACATGCTTCTGAGCACTCCCCGTCTCTAAATCCATAGAACACAGGAATCACCATATGTGACCCCAAATCCACCGCCCGACTGTCAAACACATCTCTCATACACGCTCATCCCACGAGGGATACTTTTATAATTCTTCGTGTCGCATAGCAAAATTGGAATATCAGTAGTCGATCAACTAGGCGAGTACCACAATATCAACGAAGCATCAGTAAGTTAGAACACAATGCGCCTTCTGAATGTACACTCTACTTAGGTAATATCAATTAGTTCCAACATCCGAAATCGTTTTCACTTCATAAACTCATGATCTCCCTTTCGAAACTAAATTGTATACTTGCACATGCAGATCCCAATCTCAAACTACACCTCATCTATCATGCCATTATATGAAAAATACGAAAATCTCATAATACACTTTGAGTCGCCAGCAGAATACGTATTCAACTTTTGATTTCATCCAATAGAAAATCACTGTACTCAATGTGCTCCTTATGCCAGTAGGAAATATACATCTCAAACCGTGATAGAAATCATCGAGAACTCTTTAGAATCCATTTGCACTTAACCAAGCTATTAGAACCGAATCCCTATAACTCAACCAAGTCATGCAGGTCGCCAAAACCCAAGAGCATTGCCACTAAACACCTGTAGAGACTCACCACATCATAAGTAGCCCAAGAACCGATCATGCTTATTATTGTGTTGATCCAACCCATTATCAAGTTGTCCTATTTCTCCGGGTTTCTTCCGAATTTCCTTCAAATTTATACTTCTCCTTCTTGGAACACCACGATCCTTAACCAAAACTCACCCCACGAACCCTAACATAGAACCACACCACCCTAAGGCCCATAAGCCGTCGTACTTCCTCTTAGCACCCCAAAGTACCACAATTGAGACACCCGCTCTAAAGAGACCTTATGTGAACCCAAAATTGTTTCCTTTGCCCCCCTGATACTGAAATGTATAATCCATAATGATATAGTAATATCGCGAGTCCCGATACCATCCAATGTAAATCTTAGTTTCTGGCTATACGCAAATCCGCAATATTCTTAATTGCTACATATAAATCTTGAATCCATTAGAGATATTCCCGAGAGTCATCCACTCTACTCAAATCTCAATTGCACCGCCCAAACGGGCTGAACGACCTGTGCCCCATTAGCAAGACAACACCCAAAGAAGTAATCCCACCTTAACGCAACCAAGTAAATTCCTACTCCATGCACACTAAATCCTTCACTAACAACCACTCAATCATTCCATGATTTCTGTATGCCCATAAAATGTAATACATCACACATCCATAAATTCCCTTACTCGAGTCATCCTCGATCTCAACCTCTGCAAGTCATAACTGATTCACAAGTATAACTCAAACTAAAACCAATACAACATATAACCGTGCAATCTACTCGTTGATTGCAGGCTCCCCCACTTGGCTCAAAGCCATAGGTCAAAACACTCGATAAATTACAATAACCATACCCCATTACAACCATAATACCGCACCAAAATTCAATTCACTCCCTCATAAGCCTGTGTAACACAAACTCTCTGATACCATAAAATCGTCTACAAACCTCAAATTCATCCTCGTGACGGTCAGGTCAACTATTACAATCGATCCAAACTCAAATCACAAAAGTACGACCCACTGGTAGAAAGAAAAGCCTCTACACAACATCATAAAAATCACACATCCGCAGATTACCTCGCAGGTGATAACCCACATGCTTAGCCTCAAACCGACATATCTCTATACCCTTTCACAGCCACAACTACTACACAATTACTTAATCGTCTTAATTCTGAACTCATCAACAAGACATGAGATTCTAATTCATTTCACAGTTAAAGAACATGAAAGACCCTCAAATACACTCATAACTCGAGACTATACGTCACATCAAGATAGAAATCAGGCACCCAATAGTCCTTTTTTAATCTCAAGCAAACTCTTTTCTTCACATTTAATCCATCTGAACATATCCTGCAGTCACATCATACTCATCATATAGCCATCCAACCAAGCCACAAATTCCACTAATAGGGATACTACCAGACTTATAAGTCCAAATCACGAGCTCACACAACTAAAATCCCTGTGCTCAAGGTTTAGTCAAAACCCGGCCTCAAGTCCTCCAGACTGGCCTATCATCGGCACACAAAAATCACATCTTGCACCTCGTTCATAGAATCACAAGTCGCCAATCTACAGCTGATTTCGAGCTCTCACATGCGCATACGGATATGTTGAAGGAATTCAAAGAGTTACGCTTCAAGCTGAATCAATGCCGAACGATAAGGAAAGAAAGATGGGAAGTTTATCCTAAATGCCTTGTAGCCTCTTGAAGATAGGTATGGACGTCATCATACCGATCGCAAGACTCTACTAGACACTTTCTCATGACTTATAGAGCCCATGAACCTAGAGCTCTAATATCAACTTGTCACGACCCAAAATCCAACTAGTCGTGATGACACCTAATCCAACCCCCTAGGTAAGCCAATTAAAAGCTATCCAATTCCAATGAAATATAATGAGACAATAAATAAAAGAAAATATCTGAATCTTATACATTTCCCAAGGACTTGTAGTACAAATCATGAGCTTCTAAGATTAGAATCTACAACGTTGGTATGAAATAAATACATCATCTTTTCGGAATGTACATAAACAGATTGTTTATAAATCTAAGGCTACCATGAACAAGAGACATCTACAACCGGAACGCATGTACATCTTCAATTCCAGCTCTCGTAGATCACAACAGCATCAACAACTAACATCTACAGGCAAGGTGAAGAAGTGTAGTATGACTACAACCGACCCCATGTACTCAATAAGTAACAAACCTAGCTTTAGGTTGAAAGTAGTGACGAGCTGGAACAAATGTCGGGCCCAACACCAATAGCTAACAACAGTTCATAACAATGTAAAGAAAGTAATAAAAGAAGTAACTCAGAGATAAAATGTCCAGCTTATTAATAGTTTCCCGAAAATAGTTCCGCTTTTCAAGTATATAAGTGAAACCTAAGTCTTTTACCGAAATTACCAAAATACGAGTAAGGTTGGAAACTGTAATTTTCCAAAAATTCTTTCAACAATAAATAGGATGTTTCATTTTCAGATAGCGTGAGGAAAGTACATCTCTATGCTTACATGTTAAGATACAGGTAAAATTATGAATGCCACTAAAACGGGTAGCAGAAGGAAATGCATCTCTAAGCATGTATATCAAGTACGTATGTCAAACGCAATGTATCTTAGTGATGAACTCATGTACTCACACTCTCAGAGTACTCAATCTCACTGTCTCGCATTCTCTCTCACCATGCTCAATACTCAGCACCCTCAGTCACTCAATACAATACAATACCTGCTGTGGCGTACAAACCGATCCATATATAACCATAAGGCCCGTTGCAGCGTGCAACCTGATCTACATATATATAGTCATAAGGCTCGTTGTGGCGTGCAACCCAGTCTACATATATATAGCCATGAGGCTCGTTGCATCGTGCAACCCGATCCACATATATATAGTCATAAGGCTCATTGCGGCGTGCAACCCGATCCACACACACACATACACACACATATATATATATACACACACACACACACACACACACACACACATATATATACATATATATATATATATATATATA
>ML405884.1:4734-28258 GCA_005239525.1 Nicotiana knightiana
ATATATATATATATATATATATATATCACAGGTTTATTGTTAAGGCCCTGCCTTAGCCTCGTCCCTACTTCGCCGAGGTTAGGCTCGACACTTTCTCATTACATGGGGTCGGTTGTACTGATACTACACTCTGTGCTCTTTTGCACAAATCCAGGTACTAGTCAGCAGTAGAGGATTCTAGGACGACCACCCGATTCATTTGGAGACACGTGGTACATCTGCCGGTGTTCGCAAATTCCGAGAGTCTTCTCCCATTTCTACATACACTGTTTTATATTATTCAGAACAGTCGCACTATTTCTTTCAGCCATTATTTGTTGTATTCTTTTAGTAGTTAGTGGATTGTGACACCAAACCCTGGGGTAGTCTTAGAGTTGTTTACATAATTAGTTCGTGATCCGTTTTATTTAAATGGTCATTATTATCATTTTATTTTGTTTCTGTTCGGAATTGTTTTAATTAGGCGCAATTGAAATTTGTTTATTTATGCTCAAGTAATTAATCAAGGAAATTAGTTAATAGACTTCTAACATTGGCTTGCCTAGCAAGTGTGGTGTTAGGCGCCATCACGATCCCTGAGATTGGGAATTTGGATCTTGACCTTTGTATCAGAGCACTAGGTTGCTTAGTTCTCACAATTCACGAACAAACTTGGTAGAGTCTGAAGGATTTGTACGGAGATGTCTGTACTTATCTCTCAGAGGCTATGAAGTTAGGAAAAATTTAACTTCTATTCTACTATATCGTGTGAATTTATTCTACCATTGATGATTGAACTTGTCTATTTTTGTCCTCTCACAAATCTCGACAACACGCAAAGCGTCTACAACCGGGCAAGAGATGAAGCCCTAATGACAGCTACAATTAGAGGAAGAGACAGAAGCAGAGCTCAGTCTAAAGCTCGAACATCAACACCTATTGTACAGTCTCAAATGGATCTAGACGCGGAGGTTCTGGCTCAGTCGGTACATGTGGGACTAATACAGATTCCAAAAGGGTTAATAACTACTCCAATACTGCAAAACAAGGGAATAGTTGAAAGCAATGGGGTTGATTTATATGAGTTGTGAAGTTTAACATTGTGGATTATCAGTCATTGTGACCTATGACTTCATTCCAAGTGGGGAAGTCCACTGTCAAGGAATAGATTGTGGGTTCATGTGTTATATCAGTTTTGGCTTGGAATGTATAAGGCCTGAGATTTTGCAAGAGATAAACCTGGGACTTGCGATATGTCTGCCTCCTTAATAACCATATACCTTAGTACCAAAGGAGTTATATAAACAACTTTAGATCTACAGAAGGTTTACTCAGCGTGGAAGTTACGGTTGCGGATTTTGGGGTGCTCCAGAGGGAGTACAGTGGTTGACAAGTTTCTAGACTATATGGTTCGTGCCAAAAAAATTATATGTATAAAGCTTTACTTGTGGGATCATTGTGCATAATAGGAATAAGAGTTACCCCAAGGAATCACATAGAGTACATCAATAAGTGGGGTAGCTCAGTGGTGTTGAGTCAACAGGGTAAAGGAGAAATTGGTCGCCGGTGGTTGAGGCAAGCCTACGAAGAGGAAGACCAGCCAGTGCCACATCAACTATTTGACTTAGTTCTCATAAATTATTTTGAAAGAATTTGTTTCGCGGACCCTCCATAATGCGTGGTGCAAAAGGTTTGATCGGTTGCGTCAGGTCATATGACGGTGTTAGAACATGCTACCAGGTTCGATAAGTCAGCCCGTCACACTCCTACTTCGGTTTATCTAGCCAGAAAGCAAGTCCACAGACTCATTAAAGGACTCAAATATGATTTTAAAATTTTGGACGACTCAGGGTAGGTTGATACTTTATTTCGGCTAGTGATAGAAATTGTCCTAGACTTGGGAGAGTCATACTTCATTAGAACACTCAAGCTACGTGCCCCATTGCAGTTACAACTCAACTTACATGTCAAAGGTGGAGGTCAGACTCCTAAAGGTGGAGACCCAGCCTGTTGGTATATTTTCTATGGTAGGGCTGAGGTCGTTACATTAAACGGTGTCATTACAAGAACAATCTCTAATTATTATAAAGTGATGATTTCCTGAACTTAATTCGGCTATGCGAATCTAATAAAATTCTTCTAATATGCTCCACTCTCGGGTGAGCTTCGTAGCTCAAAAATCTACTTATGGGAATACTTGTATTGAGAAATTCTATGGAGATATCTATGTCTACCATTACGTGTTGTAATTTAATTTAACGGATAATATTCAAAAGAAGAAAATGGAAGGTTTTGAGTGGCTATATGCATATTACTTGTGATTCAGAATAGAAGACGAGATCCTCGCGTTTTGATATGATTTGGTATGTTTAAACCGGGCTACAAGCCGCGGTGAAAATTCTTGTGTTTAAATTCTCCTGTGTGAATCAAAATTTTACTATAGTACTGGTAGGGAGTCATACCTGTTTGGATTATTCAACAATTTACGTATAAAATAATGATAATAATCATAATAATAAATGAATAAATAATAATAAAAGTAATACTAATAATAAGTAAATAAATAAATAAGGAAATTAATTAATTAACTGTGCATAATTTTCCAAATTCGTGTTATAATTATTGAGCCTTGACCTATGAGGTTTGTGCCTGCCCGGGTGGCGTTAAATGAGACACGTTGATTCGGGTATATAATTATGAGGCCTTCGTGAATCACATTTCGTTATCAGTGTTGTGAAGGTTTGAAAGGAGATTTTTCTTTGTTGACGTGAAGCAGTTTGATGATTCTGTAAGCGACTGTGAAAAACTACTAAAAACATATTGAGTAGAAAGGATGTTCCATTCGAATGGTCAGGCGAGTTTGGGTTGAACCTTCAGAAACTTAAGATTTGCCTTGACTGCAGCAACAGTGTTAGTGTTATCATAAAATTCGGATTCTTTCACAGTGTATTGTGATGCTTCTCGAGTTAGACTTGGAGCAGTGTTGATGCAAGATGGCAGGGTGATTGTGTATGCGTCTTTTCAGTTGAAACTCCATGAGAAGAATTACCCTGTTCATGACTTAGAGATGGCAGCCATTATTTATACCTTGGATGGAGGCACTACCTTTATGGTGTGCAGTGTGATGTTTTTACAGACCACCGCAGTCTGCAGTACTTATTCAAGCAGCTAAGATGTACCTAGATTTGAGGGAGTATCCTTGGAGGAGAAGAATGAAAAAGGACATTGTGGCTTATGTGGCTCGTTGTTAAATTGTCAACATATAAAATATGAGCATCATGGACCCGGTGGTTTGCTATAGCAGATAGAGATTCTTGAGTGGAAGAGGAAGCGTATCACTAGGGACTTCGTTGTTGGACTCCCATGGACTTAGAGGAAATTTGACGCAGTTTGGGTTATTGTGGATAGGCTGACTAAGTCAGCATATTTCATTCCTGTATCAAGTACTTATACTTCAGAGCGGTTGGCTGAGTTATATATTCGGGAGATAGTTCGCCTTCATGGTGTGCCCGTGTCTATCATTTCTGATCGGGGTACGCAGTTTACTTCGCACTTTTGGAGAGCAGTCCAGCGTGAGTTGGGTACCCGAGTAGAGTTGAGTACAACATTTCACCCTCAAACTGACGGGCAGTCCGAGCGTACTATTCAGATATTGGAGAATATGCTCCGCACTTGTGTTATTGACTTTGGAGGCTCATGGGATCAGTTCTTGCCGTTAGCGGAGTTTGCTTATAATAACAGCTATCAGTCAAGCATTTAGTTGGATGGTTCGATCCAGGAGAGGCTCGGTTGTTGGGGACAAACTTAGTTCAGGAGGGATTAGATAAGGTCAAGATTATTCAGGAGAGACTTCGTGCAGCTCAGTCTAGGCAAAGAGTTATGCCAATCGTAAGATTCGTGATGTAGTATTCATGGTGGGAGAGAGAGTATTTCTTCGGGTATCGCCCATGAAGGGTGTTGGGAAGAAGGGTAAGTTGAGCCCTAGGTATATCCGGCCGTTTGAGATTCTTGATAGAGTGGGGAGGTAGCTTATACACTCGCATTGCCTCCAAGGTTATCCTCAATTCATCCGGTATTCCACGTGTCTATGCTCAGGAAATATCATGGTGACCCGTCCCACGTGTTAGATTTCAGCTCTGTCCAGTTGGACAAAGACTTGACTTATGAGGAGGAGCCGGTATCTATTTTGGACCGGCAGGTTCGCCAATTGAGATCTAAGAATTTTCCTTCAGTTCGAGTGCAATGGAGAGGCCAGCCCGTTGAGGCAGCTTCTTGGGAGTCTGAGTCAGACATGCAGAGTAGATACCCACACTTGTTCGCCACTTCAGGTAATTTTCTATGCCCGTTCGAGGATGAACGTGTGTTTTAGAGGTGGAGATTGTGATGAACCAAGGGGTCATTTTATAAAATTAGACTATGTTCCATGCTAAATAACCATAAAAAGACTAAAATTAAATACCTCGATTTGCATGCACAGCCCGGGCGTGTAATCACCCGACCGGTCACTTTGATCTCTAGCGCGTCCTTCATCGGTTTGAAGTCGTGAGTAGATCCATTTCAGGTGTTATGACTTGCAGGTGTGGTCGAAATTGAATTTCGGGAAGTTTAGAGTTGGTTTAGAAAGAAAATTCTCATTTTAGAAGCCTTAAGTTGGAGAAATCAACTAAGATTGAAAGTTGAGTAAACGACCTCCGAATCAGGATTTGAAGTTTCCAGTAGGTTCGTATGATGATTTCGGACTTGGGTGTATGTCCGGCTCGGGGTTTGGATAACCCGGGAGCGTTTCGGTGCATGTTGTGGAAGTTAGCATTTTAGAAGGATTTTATGAATTTGGGATTGAAGTGCATTTCAATGAGGTTGATGTCTGTTTGGGATTCCGAGTCCTGGAATAGCTCCGTATGGTGATTCTGAAGTTGGGAGCGCGATCGGAAGTGAATTTGGATGTCCGTAGGTCATTTTGTAGTCATTTGGCTAAAGATAGGAATTTGAAGGTTTTTGAGAAATCCGATCGGAAGTGGAAGTTTTGATATCGAGGTCGGAATGCGATTCCGGAAGTTGGAGCAGGTTCGTAATGTTGAATATGACTTGTGTGCAAAATTTGAGGTGAATCGGACGTGATTTTATAGGTTTCGGCATCGAATGTAGAAGCTGAAAATTTCTAAGTTCATAAAGTTGGGATTTGGGTGCGATTCATGGTTTCGGTGTTGTTTGATGTGATTTGAGGCCTCAAGCAAGTCCGCACTATGTTTTGGAACAAGTTGGTATAATTGGATGGGGTCCCGGGGGCCTCGGGTGGATTTCGGGTGGTTAACGGATCAATGTTTGAAGTTGATGAAGGCTGAAGGCTGTTGTCATCTGGTGTGACCCCACCTGCGAGGCTTTTACCGCAAGTGCGGAGCCGCGGGTGCGGCTAATGGCGCCGCAGGTGCGAGTTCTGGGCTAGAGCTGAAGAGACTGCAGGTGCGGAAGATGGGTCGCACCTGCGGAAGCGTAGGTGCGGTGAGGGGACCGCAGAAGCAAGAAATGATGGGATGAGCCAGAGCCGCACCTGTGATGGATTTTCCGCAGGTGGGGAGCCGCAGGAGCGGCTATTGGACCGCAGGTGCTAAGAGAGGCCTGGGCAGAATGTTTTAAAGACGGATTTTTGTCATTTCTCACCCATTTTTCATTGTCATGGGCGATATTTGGAGAGCATTTCAAGGGGGATTTTCGTCAGGCATCAATGTAAGTGAATTCCTTCTGTTTATTAGATAAATACAAGATTCTATGCATGGATTAAGCAGGAATTTGGGAAATTTTTTAAGAAACCTAGGAAATGTAAATTTGGAATTTAGCCACGAATTTGAGTATGGAATGTAGAGTTAATGGTATGATCGAACTAGTAGGGCTATGGGTAGAATGTATCTTCGAGAATTTCGGATTTTTGGGCACGTGGGATCGAGGGTATTTTTGTCATTTCTCCGAGCGGGTTTGGAAAAGTATATAATCTGAATTTGTTGTGAGTATTAGGATGAATTTTCATTTCTTTGCCGTTATTTGGTAGTTTCGGAGCGTTGTGCATCCGTTGGAGTCATCGGAGGGGCTTGGAAGCCGGTGTTGGAATTTCGGAGCGAGGTAAGTCACCTTTCAAACTTTGTGAGGGGTAATCGCCCCCTTAGATGAATTACATCAGTACATTCTATTATCTTCGGGGTACGCACGAGGTGACGGGAGTCCGTGCGTAGCTACTATTATGCCATGTCCGGGTAGTCTAGGGCCCACTAGCATGCCTTACCTGTTGTACCTGTGATCTTGTATGTGATGTTAGACTGCTAGTGTAATCGAAATTTTAATTTAATGACTAAAGAAGATTAGATTTTATTTTCTAAACCATAAAAAATAAGAGAATTTATTTCCTTCACGGGAAATTGTATTTCCTAATAAGGTTGTGTTATTAAACGTTATATAAAACTCGGATAGTGAATTTCGAAAAGGGATTTAAATACTATTTGTGGTTTTTAAAAGAGAAATCGGTCATTTACTTGAAGTATTTGTGTTCCCGACGTATTCGGGGTGGATTGTTGATAGTGCATGTCTGTATGTGACCGCTTCGCAATTTAGATTCCGGGAGCGGAGTGTTATTTCCCCTACTCTCATGTGAGCGGGCCGTATGCCACGACGGATTTAGAAAGCACTTTCGGTACGGGCCGCTCGATCCTCGATAGTTTATAGATATGATTATTATATTGAGAGATGCACTTATGGGATGGGCCGTTCGATCCTCGGCAGTGCACAAAGAGGATTATTATATTGAGATGTGCACTTTTGGTACGGGCCATTCGATCCTCGGCAGTGCATATATATGATTATTATATTGAGAGGTGTACTTATAGGACGGGTCGTTCGATCCTCGGTAGTGCACAGAGAGGATTGTTATATTGAGAGATGCACTTTTGGTACGGGTCGTTCGATCCTCGGCAGTGCATAGACATAAGTATTTTATTAAGAGGTGCACTTTTGGTACAAACCGTTCGATCCTCGGCAGTGCACAAAGTTATTATTATGACGGCTCAGGCCGGTTGTTCTTATCCCGTATGCGCATGTTAAACTGTTGAATGTTTTCTACATGATTTTTGAAGTGATAAGATATTTGGGAGAAAATAAAGAGGCAATTGTTTATTTAAGATATTTGGAAAATAATGAGAAAGTGGTATCTGTTTTTTATTTCCAGTATTTACTTGGAGTTCAGTGCGTTACATACATGCTGCTTTACTGCCTTTACATGCTTATCGTGTTCATTTTTCATTGTTCAATAAATTGCTAGCCCTTAGTGAGTGTCTACTTCGCCTCTCGTCACTACCTCTCTGAGGTTAGGCGGGCGACTTACTGAGTACACGTTGTTTTTTTACTCATGCTACACTTGTTGTGCATTTTATTGCACAGGTACTTTCATAGCAATGGGGAGGATTCAGAGACTCAGGCGAGCGGCATCATCCGGAGGCGATCCGTAGCTGACAGAGTCTCCTTCATACTGTATTTATTTCATTTTAAATTTCCTTGTCCAGTTCTATTTCGGGAAGGCTTTGTAATGATTGTACAAATTCTTAGAAATTACTCATGCACTTGTGACACCTGGTTCTGGGAAATATATTGGGATATAATCGCTTAAGTGTAATCTTTAAACTATTGTTTTAATTAACAGACTTTTATTTGGTTATTATGGAATGAAGTGAAAGGGAGTGTTTTCATAAATGCTTTAAACCGGAAAGTTATTTCAATTAATTAATGAGTTGGCTTGCCTGACATTGATGTCCGACGCCATCACGACCTTAGGGATTTTGGGTCGTGACAACATGGTATCAGAGCACTAGGTTCCCGAAGGTCTCACGTGTCATGAGAAAGTCTAGCAGAGTCTTACGGATCGGTACAGAGATGTTTGTACTTATCTTCGAGAGGCTGCATGGTTGTTAGGAGTACTTCCCTTCTTGATTCCTCATCGTGCGATTTGATTCGTTTAAGGCTATGCCTAAGTTTGTTCCTACTCAATTTTACGCGTCGCGGAACGCTTGCCATGAATCAGGAATTTGAGGAATTGATATGGTGCTACGGATAAGGTGCGAGGTGTGTCCCATGAGTAGTTGGGTGGCCTATTGTTGTTGCCCTGCAGAAGAATATTATGTTGCTTCAGCTAGGTTTCTGTGTTTCTGAGAACTTTGAGGCTATGCTCAGGTTGTGAAGATGGGTATGATGGGTTATCATGTGATGTCGATATGATGATGGAATGCTTGCCCATAGGTTGGGGGTGATGAATGGCTTGAAGGGAGGTCTTCTCAGAGTGTGATTTCGAGATTTCAGTATTTAGATTCCGGCGGAAGGAAGGCAATTGATCTATAGATGGCCAGGTTTTGGATTGATAAAGTAGCAACAATTGGTGTTTCAAGTAAGGTGGAGTATTCACCTGTGGCGGTCATCGTCGTCTTTGATCGAATGGAATGTGTTAAGTTCGTTTGTTCCATGTTTCTTCGGGTGCATGGGGCCAGAGTATGGTGAAGGATTATTGAAGAATGTGGTTGATATGGTATGATATTAAATTGAGGCTAGGCGTGGTTCCATTTCTAGGAGGCCAGGTGTAAGAAGCAAAAGTCGAGAAGTCGCTAAGTGGGGGAGTCCCACCATCTGCAGTTGTGTTGCAGGATTGTGTTATCATAGGGTTGCGGATTGTCACCGTGTTAGCAAGTTATTACAGCTAAGGGAAAGGATTAGAATAGTAATTGTGCATGTGATTTGATAAATGTGTGCAAAAGTTGGCTCTGTCGGGCCAGGGTTAGGCTTTGGAAGATTCAGAATTTTTCTTAAGGCATAGGTGAGTTGTCAGGGTAGTGACTCAGTCACGTGCTTCAAAGAAAAGGGTGTTCATGTGCTAGAAGAGCCTTGGAGTTGATTGTATTCGGGGCCAGTCAGAGTGGGCGACTCTCAATAGCAGTCCTAGTGAGTTCAAAAGTTAAGAATGTGGCGTTTAAGGGTTTCAGGCAGCAATATGATCGAGAATCAAGCATTTGCAGAGTAATTTATGAGAAAAAGGAAGATGGTTGGAATGTTCTATGATATGTTTCAGCATGCAGGATAGTATTGGAGGAGTGAGAGAAATAGACTCCGGATTGTAAAAGATTATCGGAAGGCTATGAGACGGGTTGCGGGATGTAGGCAGCATAGTCTCGTGAATCAAGGTCACTCGGGATGAGTGAGCGTTGAGTTTGCTATGGGTTGAAGGAAGTTGCTATTATTCCTGAGGCAATTGAAGATGATTAAAAGAAGATAGATTGATTAGCCATGGTTGAAATGGCACATTTGCGGCAGTGATCAGTTCCTTGATGTGATTTAGTTGTGCATATGGCTTGTGCTGGTGTGTGCGGGGCTTGTCGGCCGTCGTAACGGATTTTGTGTGGGAGCATTGAGTGTTGTGGCCTTCCATGTGTAGGCGGACCCCGGAAGGGCTATGGTGGTATAGACTACTACTTAAGGATTTTCATATTGGGTGATAGTGGGAATTCACTCGTGTGTTGAGATGGTACTCTTGAATTGAGTCAAGTAAAAGGCTTCTATGTGATGAAGTGTTCACCCTATTGGTGGTTTGGAAGTTATGATGGAATTCTTGCGCTACCTCATGTTGGTATGTTAAGTGCGGTAAGCAGTATGTAACTAGGAGTAAGAATCGAGATTGCGATTCGGTGTTAATATGGAAGTCATGAGCTCGGAAGAGCGAGGAAGTGTGATTTGAAAGTTCAGTATAAGCTGGTGTTTTTTCAGTGTCACCTGAGATTGAGATTCAGTGGAAGAGGCTTGTTACCCTGGTTATGAGTTCTTGCATTATCTTTCAGCATAGTAGGGCCAGTGGCGGATGGGCAGACTTATTGCCTTGTGTGGAAGGTCGTGAAAGCATGACCGCGAAAATATTTTATAAAGCGTTACATGAAGTCACTTTATGGATTGAAGATTGGACGGAGTATAAAGAAGCGCAATATTGCTCAATTGAGAATTTACGCCTGGAGAGCGTTCGGTTCAGTTGATTATGGATTATAGGATGTTTGTCCCGGTGATGATGGTTGTTCTCGCATATTATGAGAGAAAGTGGGTTAATATGGACCCCGGCAAAAGCTAATAGCTTAGTTTGGTGCGAGCAAGGTGGCTCGATGTTTGTGGATGGATTCAAATATGATTATGGGGTCCGTATGAGCCAGGCATGTTCAATATAGTGGAGTGCTTTTCATGGAAAGGTATTGGAACAGCAGATGTTGTTCCGTCTTCGTCAAATTCATGTGTTCTTATGATTGTGCCATGTTAGTTGTGAAACGACTTTGATAATTTCCTATGTGTTGAAGTCCCGCATAATTGGGATATTATGTGAGCAGGATAGCTCTTGAGATCCATAGTGTATATATATCGCACCCCAGTTGTGCTTGAGTTTTTTGCATACGCTCTATCAGTCTCCCCAGGATGGTATTATGCACTTAGCATGCTTGTGATCGATATTCAGTAGTTTGTAATAGTGAGCGATTCAGCTCTGTGTATATTTCCTTATGTGAGTTTTAAGATGGGATCGGGTGGCACGCCGCCACGGGTATGTCATATGGATCGGGTTGCACGCTGCAACAATGTGATGATGAGAAGGGTTAATATGTATTTATTTTCTTGTGTTTTATTTCCTATTTTCTGGTAATAATTCATATTAGTTGCTTGGGCTGAATAGTTCCGTCCTGAGTCATTTCTTATTATCATGTTCGAGTTATGGTCTATTGGCGCGATCTGGTATCATGTGAGGCTATTGCCCATGTTTGGGGTGATTTGTTGTCTGAGCAGTCATACTGGGTGAGACGAGATTATCGGATTAGGGATCTGTGCGATGAGGTTATGTGAAGTGTATATTAAAGAGCAAATACCATTATTCAGGTTCATAATGAGGTGATGATTCTAGTCAATATGGGGTATTCAAGGATTTGTTAACTCTGCAGTTGAGTATGAATTTCTGCGCATTTCCTCCGTTGTGGTGGTATCGTCAGCATTATAGCAGGGTGTATGTATATTTGTTATGAGGTGCATTGGGAGCATCAGATTTGTGGACCTTGGATATTAAGGTTCAGGGAGCGTCATGTGGTCAGATGATGGGTTATGCGGCGCATGGTGCCGATTCAGCAAGGGTATGCAGTTATAATCTGGTATATCGTGTGCTAGTTGATGCAGTTCTTATATATTGGAACTAGGCCTGGCTAGAGAAAATTTCAAGTGTTTGAATGAATTCTGAGCTTATTGTATGGATAAAAGGAGAAATCTTCAAATGTGATCAAGCTAATATGCGCAACTGGATTGTGGTAGCACGGGCAGGTGCTCGAAATGTTAAACAGTGATTTCAGGTAACTCCAAAGCAGTTCTTAGCACGTTTGAGGATGAACGTGGGTTTAAGTGGAGGAGAATGTAATGACCCGATCGTTCATTTTGAGCTCTAGCGCTTTGTTCAGCGGTTTGAAGTCATGATTAGATCCATTTCAGGTGTTATGACTTGCAGGTGTAATCGAAATTGAATTTCGGGAAGTTTAGAATTGGTTTAGAAAGAAAATTCTCATTTTAGAAGCCTTATGTTGGAGAAATCAACTAACATTGAAATTTTGAGTAAACCACATGCGAATCAGGATTTGAAGGTTCCAGCAGGTTCGTATGATTATTTCGGACTTGGGTGTATGTCCAGCTCGGTGTTTGGATAACCCGGGAGCGTTTTGGTGCATGTTGTGAAAGTTAGCATTTTCGAAGGAATTCATGAATTTGGGCTTGAAGTGCATTTCAGTGAGGTTGATGTCTGTTTGGGATTCCGAGTATAGGAATAGCTCCGTATGGTGATTCTGGAGTTGGGAGCGCGATCGGAAGTGAATTTGGATGTTCGTAGGTCATTTTGGAGTCATTTGGCTAAAGTTAGGAATTTGAAGGTTTTTGAGAAATCCGACCGGAAGTGGAAGTTTTGATATCGAGGTCGGAATGCGATTCCGGAAGTTGGATCAGGTCCGTAATGTTGAATATGACTTGTGTACAAAATTTGAGATCAATCGGACGTGATTTGATAGGTTTCGGCATCGGATGTAGAAGTTGGAAATTTCTAAGTTCATAAAGTTGGGATTTGGGTGCGATTCGTGGTTTCGATGTTGTTTTATGTGATTTGAGGCCTCGAGCAAGTCCGTACTATGTTTTTGAACAGGTTGGTATAATTGGACAGGGTCCCGGGCGCCTCGGGTGGATTCCGGGTGGTTAACAGATCAATGTTTGAAGTTGATGAAGGCTGAAGGCTGCTGTCATCTTGTGTGACCGCACCTGCTAGGCTTTGACCGCAGGTGCAGAGCCGCGGGTGCGGCTAATGGCACCGCAGGTGCGAGTTTTAGGCTGGAGCTGAAGAGGCCGCAGGTGCGGAAGATGGGTCGCACCTGCGGAAGTGTAGGTGCGGTGAGGGGACCGCAGAAGCGAGAAACACTGGGATGAGTCAGAGCCGCACCTGCGATGGATTTTCCGCAGGTGTGGAGCCGTAGGAGCGGCTATTGGACCGCAGGTGCGAAGAGAGACCTGGGCAGAATGTTTTAAAGACAGATTTTTTCATTTCTCACCCATTTTTCATTGTCATTGGTGATTTTTGGAGAGCATTTCAAGGGGGATTTTCGTCAGGCATCAAGGTAAGTGAATTCCTTCCGTTTGTTAGATATATACAAGATTATATGCATGCATTAAGCATGGAAATTGGTAGGAATTTGGGAAATTTTTTAAGAAACCTAGGAAATGTAAATTTGGAACGAATTTGAGTATGGAATGTAGAGTTAATGGTATGATCGAACTAGTAGGGATATGGGTAGAACGTATCTTCGAGAATTTCGGATTTACGGGCACATGGACTCGAGGGCATTTTGGTCATTTCTCCGCGCGGGGTTGGGAAAGTATATAATCTGAATTTGTTGTGAGTATTAGGATGACTTTTCATTGCTTTGCCATTATGTGGTAGTTTCGGAGTGTTGTGCGTCTGTTGGAGTTATCGGAGGGGCTTGGAGGCCGGTGTTGGAATTTCGGAGCGAGGTAAGTCTCCTTTCTAACTTTGTGAGGGGGAATCGTCCCCCTAGGTGAATTAAATCAGTACATGCTATTATCTTCGAGGGCTACGTACGCACGAGGTGACGGGAGTCCGTGCGTATCTACTATTATGCCATGTCCGGGTAGTCTAGCACCACTACCATGCCTTACCTGTTGTACCTGTGATCTTGTCTGTGATGTTAGACTGCTAATGTAATCGAAATTGTAATTTAATGACTAAGGAAGATTAAAGTTTATTTTCTAAATCATCAAAACAAAAAAAATAAGAGAATTTATTTCCTTCGCGGGCAATTGTATTTCCGAATAAGGTTGTGTTATTAAACGTTATATAAAACTCGGCAAGTGAATTTCAAAAAAGGGATTTAAATACTATTTATGGTTTTTAAAAGAGAAATCGATCATTTACTTGAAGTATTTGTGTTCCCGACGTATTCGGGGTGGATTGTTGATAGTGCATGTTTGCATGTGACCGCTTCGCAATTTACATTCTGCGAGCGGAGTGTTATTTCCCCTACTCTCATGGGAGCGGGTTGTATGCCACGGCAGATTTAGAATGCACTTTTGGTACGGGTCGTTTGATCCTCGGCAGTGCATAGATATGGTTATTATATTGAGAGGTGCATTTATGGGACGGGCCGTTCCATCTTCGGCAGTGCACAGAGAGGATTATTATATTGAGAGATGCACTTTTGGTATGGGCCGTTCGATCCTCGGTAGTGCATAGACATGAGTATTTTATTGAGAGGTACACTTTTGGTACGGGTTGTCCGATCCTCGGCAGTGCACATAGTGATTATTATGACGGCTCAGGCCAGTTGTTCTTATCCCGTATGCGCATGTTAAACTGTTAAATGTTTTCTACATGATTTTTGAAGTGATAATATATTTGGGAGAAAATAAAGAGGAAATTGTTTATTTAAGATATTTGGAAAATAATGAGAGTGGTATCCGTTGTTTATTTCCGGTATTTACTTGGAGTTCAGTGCCTTACATACATGCTGCTTTACTTCTTTACATGCTTATCGTGTTCATTTTTCACTGTTCAATAAATTGCTGGCCCTTAGTGAGTGTCTAATTCGACCTCTCGTCACTACCTCTCTGAGGTTAGGCGGGCGACTTACTGAGTACACGTTATTTTTGTACTCATGCTACACTTGCTGTGAATTTTATTGCACAGGTACTTTCATAGCAATGGGGAGGATTCGGAGACTTAGGCGAACTGCCTCATCCGGAGGCGATCCGTAGCTGACAGAGCCTCCTTCATACTGTATTTATTTCATTTTAAATTTTCTTGTCTTGTTGTATTTCAGATAGGCTTTGTAATGATTGTACAAATTCTTAGAAATTACTCATGCACTTGTGACACCGGGTTCTGGGAAATGTATTGGGATATAATTGCTTAAGTGTAATCTTTAAACTATTATTTTAATTAACAGACTTTTATTTGGTTATTATGTAATGAAGTGAAAGTAAGTGTTTTCATAAATGCTTTAAACCGGAAAGTTATTTCAATTAGTTAACGCCATCACGACCTTAGGGATTTTGGGTCGTGACAGGGCGTGAAACCGGAAAGCTTTTATGTGAAAATATGAGAAATAGTGGTTTTTAAAATTTAAATTTGATAAAAGTTGACTTTGGTCAACATTTTGAGTAAACGGACCCGGATCCGTGTTCCGACGATCCCGGGAGGTCCGCAGTAAAATATGGGACTCTATCGTATGCCCGGAAATGAATTCTGATGTCCCAAGCCTTAGAAATCAATTTTTGAAAGAAATTGTTTTGCTGAAATGTTCATGAATTAAAGAAAACAAATAATGCTAAAATTCATTTGTATCGGGTCCGTATTTTGGTTACGGAGCCCGGTACAACTTTGTTATGATATTTAGAGGTTAACTGTGAAATTTGGTGAAAAAACGGAGTTCGTTTGACGTGATTCGGACATCCGATTGAGAAATTATGAACTTTAAGGGTTTTTGTTGAAAATGATGAGTTTTGAGGTTTAATCCATAGATTTACATGTTATTTTCATGATTTTATCGCACGATCAAGTCCGTATGATATTTTTAGACTTGCGTGCATAATTTTTTAAGAGCCCCGAGGGCTCGGGTAATTTTCAGATAGGCCACAGGGTGTTTTACACTTTAAAATAACTGCTGGTTTTTTTTATTGCTGGTGTCCAGGTATTTTGTTCTGTACAATTTCATAGGCAAGTCCGCGATCGCACAGAGTAAAGTTGGAGGCCCCGTTTGGAACCTGTGCGAACGTAGCATAATGCGCGCGATCGCGGAGCACAACCTGGGCCAACCTGTGCGAACGCAAAATGTACAGTGCAGACGCACTGAGTTAAATCAGGCCTGGGGGAGGGTAGACCAATACCCTGTGTGATCGCACCCCTCCCCATGCGAACGCACTGCACAATTTCACCTTACCCTATGCGATCGCATATAGTACCCGCGATCGCACAGTCTCCCAGCCCAGCTAATATAAATATCTTTTAAAAACGGGCAGAACCCTTTTCTTTTCCAATTTTTCGAGGTTCCAGCCCTAAAAACGATTTTTCTTTAACAATCTTCATCCCCAATTCATAGGTAATCAATTCCAAACCTTGTTCTTTCAATTCCTTTTTATTTTGCATCACTTTTAAAGTAAAAACAAAGAATTTTCATGGTAAAAATTTAGGATTTGGGTAGAATTAGGAAGTTTTGTAAAAATTGAATTCATATATCAAATTAAGGTCGGATTTCAAAACTAATAGAATATTTGGGTTCGTGGGTGAATGGGTAAACGTAATTTGGTCCGAACCCCGAGTTTAGACCAAGCGGGCTCGGGGGTCAGGTTTTCACTTTTTTTGAGAAAATTAGAAAAAATTATATTTTTTAATAAAGTTAGTTCCTTTAGCATTAGTTAATGATATTAAGTTAATTTTGATTATATTCGAGCAATTTAGAGGTGAATTCAAAAGGAAAAGCAATAATTGAGTAGTAAGTGGCATGCGGAATTGAGGTAAGTGTTTGGTCTAACTTTGGCTTGAGGGAATAAGACTCCCCACTTGTTTGTTATTTGAAATGCATGGTCGTGGTTTATAGGTGTGGTGACGAGTATCTATGCACCACCCAAATTGTCTGTTAAACATGACCCCCTTCCCGTGCCCCACTTATTTGATCATTATCTTAATTGTTATATGTTCATTATTGCTTCTTTCACTATTTGGCCTTGTTCATCTGTTGTTAGATATTGTTGTGATTATTTGGAAAGAGTATTGGTTGTTTGAGCTGGTTTCCTTGTGATATGAATAACGGTTGAGAGGTTTGGCATTATTTTTTTACGAATTTTATATATATATTTACGTTCCTGGTGGTTTCGTTTTGATAATATTGAAGAAGTTGTGAGAAATGCAGTCTAACTGTTTTGTAATTGTTGAGGTTCACGTGGTTATTGGGTTTCATTGAGTTATTTCCAATTGTTGTTGTAAGTGTGTGAAAAAATGTTTGTTGTTCTCTTGAGTTTATCATAGTATATAAAGACTGAGCTGGATTGACAACGTTATGGTATTTACTTATATTCTGGTTGGTTTTATTGTGAAATGATATTGGTTAAAGCTTACGAGCTATATGATTTTCTGTTTGAAATTGTGGAAATAACAATACTGTGAAAGGCTTGGACTGAATTGTGAAATTCTTTATGAATAAATTGATATTATATGTCTGGTGGGAGCGGGTTGCACGCCGCAACAAGGAGTGATAAGGGTGGACATGTGGGATCGGGTTGCACGCTGCAACAGGAGCAATAAGGGTAATATATTTAGAGAGGAGCAATAAGGGAGGACAAGTGGGAGCGGGTAGCACTCCGCAACAAGGAGCGATAAGGGAGGACATTTATATTTTTACCTAATTTTCAAAGAAAATAAAGATTTTAATAGCTAAATGTTTATTTTTACTGTTTTTTTTTTTAAAAAACAAAGATTTGAAATTTTCTATTTTATATTACTATTTTCATATTTTTGCCCTACTTTTATTCAAAGATAAAGTTTGAAAACTTTGAAATTGTTGAGGATTGGTTATAGCTGAGGTCTGAAAGAGGCGGTTGTGTTACTTTATTATTGTTGCAGTATTTGAATCGATGTGTTTAGATTTCCTTCCTGTTTTATAATTATTGTCTTAGATATATTTTCTTGTTCGTGTAGAATTGTTTTATTGTGTTATCGTATATATATTAATATCACAGGTTTATTGTTAAAGCCCCGCCCTAGCCTCGTCACTACTTCGCCGAGGTTAGGCTCGGCACTTACTCAGTACATGGGGTCGGTTGTACTGATACAACACGCTATGCTCTTTTTTCACAGATCCAGGCACTAGTCAGCAGTAGAGGATTCCAGGACGACCACCCGATTCATTTGGAGACACGAGGTACATCTACCGGCGTTCGCAGATTCTGAGAGTCTTCTCCCATTTTTACATATACTGTCTTATATTATTCAGAACAGTCGCACTATTTCTTTCAGCCATTATTTGTAGTATTCTTTAGTAGTTCATGGATTGTGACACCAAACCGTGGGGTAGTCTTAGAGTTTTTTACATAATTAGTCTGTGATCCGTTTTATTTAAATGGTCATTGTTATCATTTTATTTTGTTTCTGTTGGGAATTGTTTTAATTAGGCGCAATTGAAATTTATTTATTTATTCTCAAATAATTAATCAATGAAATTAGTTAATCGACTTCTAATATTGGCTTGCCTAGCAAGTGTGGTGTTAGGCGCCATCTCGATCCCTGAGGTTGGGAATCTAGGTCGTGACAGTGTCCTTGTGTGAAATGCAAGAATTCAAAGTTGTTGCAACCGGAAAATATTAAAGTCCATATTTATAGCAAGGGGTTTAGGGAAAATTATTATGTGTGGACTGTTCATGGAGAGAACTATTGTAGTGTTGGTGATGTTCATTTTCATAATCTAGTTAGTGGTGAGAGAAGTACACAAATGGAGAATAATGTTGAAAATTCTCGATTACATGAAATGGTATCAGATGCTTTTGGTTTTTACCCAGGGTTTCAATCCCAACAAAATGTTGTTGAGCCTCCAAATGACGAGGCAAAGCGCTTCTATGAATCATTAGAGTCGGCTAGTCGTCCACTCTACGAAGGCTCAATGCATTCTGAGTTGTCTGTTGCAGTTACATTACTAACTATTAAATCAGATTGGAATATTTATCAAGCGAGCATGAATGCTATAATTGGGCTCGTGAGTGAAGTTAGTCCGAGCATTAACTTACCCCAGGATTACTATAATGCAAAGAAATTGGTTTCCAAGTTAGGACTTTCCTCAACAAAAATTGATTGTTGTGAAAATAGTTGTATGTTATATTATAAAGATGATGCGACTCTAGAAACGTGCAAATTTTGTGGATTGTCTCATTTTAAGGAAGTCACAAATGCCAAAGGTAAGAAATTTGCAGTTAAGAAGATGCATTACTTACCAATTATACCTAGATTAAAGAGGATGTATGCATCAATGAGTTCTGCTCCTTATATGAGATGGAACTATGAAAACAGAAGGCCGTCTAGTGTTTTGTGTCATCCTTCGGATGGAGAAGCGTGGAAGAATTTTGATAGGATGTTTCCAGACATCGCTAATGAACCAAAAAATGTTAGGTTGGGTTTGTGTGCGGACGGATTCACTCCATTTTCTGTCTCTGATACACCATATTCATGTTGGCCTGTCTTTGTTACGCCATATAATATTTCACCTGAAATGTGTATGACAAGTCCATATTTTTTCCTAACTTGCATAGTTCCGGGTCCAAGTATTCCAAAAGCTTCAATTGATGTATATTTTCAGCCGTTGATTGATGATCTAAAATTATTGTGGCATGAAGGTGTTGAAACATACGACATATCAACTAAGCAAAATTTTAGATTGCGTGCTGCTTTGATGTGGACTATTAATGATTTTCCTGCGTATGGAATGTTGTATGGATGGTCGACTGCTGGAAATTTAGCTTGTCCCTACTGTATGGAAGATACAAAAGCATTCACTTTGAGACATGGAGGTAAGAACACATGGTTTGGCTGTCACCGGAGGTTCTTGCCAATGGATCATGAGTTCAGGAGAAATACTAGTGTGTTTATGAAGAATCAAACAAATTATGATGAGCCACCACCAACCTTGTCAGGTGAGGAAATATGGGAGAGGGTTAAGGATCTACCTAAGGTAACGGAGTTTCCATCGGCTAGAATACCTGGTTATGGCGTTGAGCATAATTGGACTAAACAAAGCATATTTTGGGAGTTACCTTATTGGAAGCATAATCTTCTTCGACGTAATTTGGATTTCATGCATATTGAGAAGAATTTTCTTGATAACATATTTAATACTGTTATGGATGACAAGAACAAGACAACAGATAATTTGAAGGCCATGATGGATTTACAAGAATAATGCAGGCGAAGAGAATTAGAACTAAAAGAAGTAAATAACATGATGGTGAAGCCTAAGGCTAGTTATACATACACTTTGGATGATAAACGAAAGAATTGTGATTGGGTTAGGAATTTGAAGATGCCCGATGGGTATGCGTCAAACTTATCCAGGTGTGTTGACATGAAAGAAGGAAAGTTGATGTATATGAAAAGTCACGATTGTCACGTTTTCTTGGAATCATTAATTCCTATTGCATTTAGTTCATTGCCTGAGAGAATATGGAAACCCATCACAGAGATAAGCTTGCTTTTTAAGGACTTGTGCTCTAACACATTAAGGGACGAAAACCTAATTTTCATGGAAAGTAATATTCCTTTAATCTTAAATAAACTAGGGGAAATTTTTCCATGTGGTTTCTTCAATGTAATGGAACATCTCCCAATTCACCTTGCACAAGAGGCACGACTTGGAGGACCGGTTCAATGTAGATGGATGTATCCCTTCGTGAGATAATGACCATTAATTATTTTCTCTTCATGTATTTTGGTAAAAAGAATTCATATCTAAAAGTGTGCTATGCAGGATTATTGGCAAATGTAAACGGACCGCGAAGCATAAGGCCAAGATTGAGGGATCACTATGTGAAGCGTATTTAGTTAGAGAAACCTCTCATTTTTGTTCATATTATTTTGAGAATCATGTTCCATGTGTGAGAAATAGGCCGAATCGGCATGATGAAGGCGATAATGATCCTTTGGCACCCCCAATATCCATATTCAATCAATTAGGTAGAGGTCCAAGAAGTCGTCAAAAAAAGTTGGACTGATAAGGAAAAATAATCGGCTACAACACATGTATTACTGAATTTCCCCGAAGTTCTACAGTTTTACAAGTAGGTTTGGAATTGTACTATTGACCTATGTGCATATTCTATTCTTCTTTTAACTAATAAACATTGTAAAATGTCTGACAGTTACTTTGTGAGTCAATTTGGCCATTCTGATGTTTATCCTAGATTTTCAGAGTAGTTTAGAGATTACGCAAGTTTTAATTAATATGTAAAAAAAATTTCATTATTTACACACTATATGATTTTCTAACTTATCGATTTTCTTCAACTCTATATAGGTTAATAATCCAAATAATGGTATATTTGATCCCTTTTTGCGTGATATAGCTTGGGGACATACCCCACAAGTCAAAACCATGTCTATGTATTTTGTCAATGGATACAAGTTTCATACGGAAGAATGGTCTAAGAATAAGAAAACCATTAATAGCAGGGTATGGGTGAAAGGTGGTGATAGTGACCAAGGTGGGGATATTGATTATTATGGTGTGCTCCAGGAGATTTTAGAAATAGAGTATGTTGGTTGGCCAAAGAAAAGGTTGGTACTTTTTCGATGCAAGTGGTTTGATCCCACACCAAATAGAGGTACAAAGGTACACCCACAATACAAAATAGTAGAAGTTAAGCACATGAAGGAGTATGAAAGTATGACGACCCAAAGGGTCATCACCTATTTTCTTACCCATTCCGTGCTTCTGAGGCCTTGAAAACCTCAATTAGGGTTGCCTCGATTGGTGTGAGAAGTCCGGGCGCGTAACCGGAAAGCTTAAATATGAAATTTTGTGAAAAATGCTAAGTATTGATATTAAAATGAATAAATATGACTTCGGTCAACATTTTGGGTAAAAGGATCCGGACCCGTGATTTGACGGTCCAGGAGGGTTCGTAGGAAAATATGGGACTTGGGCGTATGCCCGGAATCGAATTCCGAGGTCCCAAGCCCGAGAAATAATTTTTTGAGTAAAAATTGTTTTCAAGAAATATTTAAGCAGATTAAAAATGAAATCTGATTAGAAAGTGATGGTATCGGGCCCGTATTTTAATTCCGGCGCTCGGTACAGGTCTTATATATGGTTTAAGTCTTTTATGTAAAGTTTGGTTGAAAACGGATCTCGTTTGAAGTTTTATGAAATTTGATTGAAATCATGGATTTTGAGGCTTAATTCGATGTATATGGTGTTATTTTGGCGATTTGATCGCACGGATAAGTTCATAGGATGTTCTCGAGGTAGTGTGTATATTTGGTTTGAAGCCCCGAGGGCTCGGGTGAGTTTTGGATAGGCCTCGGACTTTATTTTTTGGACTTGGAATATGCTGGTGTGGCTGATCTGCAGGCTTCGCATTTGCGTAGCCAGAATTGCAAATACGAAGGTATAGCTGGGCATGCATGATCGCAATTGCGACCAATATCATCGCTAATGCGAAAATATAACTGGGCAGGCCTGATCGCAAATGCGAACAGATGTTCGTGAATGCGAAGTCCCCCTTCCTGCTCAGTGTTCGCAAATGCGAACTATACTTCGCAATTACCATGGCAGGGGTATTCGCAATTGCGAACCCCTATTCGCATTTGCGAAGCCAACCATTAGCCTGCACTGTACATTAACATCATTTAACACGTTTTCAACTTAAAAATCACGGATTTCCATGGATGAAATTGGGTGTTTGGGGTAGAACTTAGTTTTTCTAAAAATGGTATTTGAGTGGGTGATTCACCTCCGATTTGAGATACTTTTATATGGCTAGACTCGTGAGAGTACGTAGGTTCTGAAAATGAAAAATTTACCCGACTCCGAGATGCTGGCCTGAGGGGCGTTTTGGTCATTTTACATAATTTTCGCGCCTTAGCTTGAATTAAACAGTATAATCAGTTGCATGAGATGTTATTTATGATATGTAATTGAATTGTATATATTTGGGCCATTTGGAGTCAGATACTCGTGGCAAACGTGTGGTTTCAAGTTGATTTTGAGCCGGTTCGAGGTAAGTGGCTTTTCTAACCTTGTGTGGGGGACCTTTCCCCTTAGGATGTGATGTTTGGTAATTGAATGCCTCGTATGTGAGGTGACGAGCGCATACTTATGCTAATTGTTGAAAAATCCAGTTTTACTTTAAATATTTAGACTGAGTTTCTTTCTTACCTGTTTATTTTATTTGCAATATAGTCTTTGTTATCTTAGGAAAGCATGCCGAGTTGCCCTAAATTACCTATTTGCTTAAGTGGCTTAAATTGTACTACGTGAAGCATGTTAGGCTAGAACTACTTGCTTCCTTGTATTGTTGCACTCTATTTCTGAATATCTGTTTGTTGTGGCTGCGTATTTACATTGGGACTACGGATGTGGGATTCTGGTAGCTCCCCTCCTTGTTTGTTTATTTTGGGACTGCGGGTTCGATTCCCGATAGATCCCCCTGCACATTTACTTTGGGACTGCAGGTTAGATTCCCGATAGATCCCCCTGCACATTTACTTTGGGACTACGGGACGGTATCCCGGGAGATCCCCCTACACAGTGATATGATAGACTACGGGACGGTATCCCGGGAGATCCTTCGGATATACATATGATGGATTATGGGACGGTATCCTAGGAGATCCTTCGGATATACATATGATGGATTACGGGATGGTATCCGGGGAGATCCTTCGGATATACATATGATGGACTACGGGACGGTATCCCAGGAGATCCTTTGGATATACATATGATGGACTGTGGGACGGTATCCTGGGAGATCCACTAGACAGTTGAGAAAATGACTACAGGACGGTATCCTGGAAGATCCTCATTCTTACCTTTGTTATCGAGCTGTTCATATTCCGTGTTTACTCTGTTCTTGTGTTTGTCATTCATTGTTTGACCTGTCTTATTTCACGATTGTATTCATTATTTCTGTCTGTCTTTCATACTGTAAATTCCTATTACATTGTTTAACCTTAGTAGGGCCCTGACCTTCCTCGTCACTACCCGACCGAGGTTAGGCTTGGCACTTACTAAGTACCGATGTGGTGTACTCATGCCCTTCCTGTGCATGTTTTTCATGTGCAGATCCAGGTACCTCCACTCAGGTGCACTATCCCTGAGGTTGAGAGATACAACAGAGACTTCAAGGTACATTTTCAGCGTCCGCAGACCAGGAGTCTCTATCTTATTCCAGCTTTTGTGAAAAGTTTATTCCTTCCTTA
>ML405886.1:1396-37822 GCA_005239525.1 Nicotiana knightiana
ACCATCCATTGAAGAACCGCCGAATCTGGAGTTGAAGCCACTTCCTTCCCAACTCAGGTATGAATACATTGGTACCTCTTGTGCTTTACAAGTTATTCTTTCCTCTTGCCTAACCCAATTGCAGGTTGACTCAACTTTAAAAGTGCTAAGGAGGAGGAAGAAAGCAATCGGTTGGACCTTGGCTGATATTCGGTGTATTAGCCCTGCTTTTTGCATGCACAAGATCATATTGGAGGATGGAGCCAAACCCTCTGTTGAACATCAAATAATACTCAATGAAGCTATGCAAGATGTGGTGAAAAAGGAGATCATAAAATGGCTTGATGCGGGTGTGGTCTATCCAATTTCGGATAGTGCTTGGACTTCTACGGTCTAATGTGTTCCGAAAAAGGGTGGAATGATAGTGATAAAAAATGATAACAATGAGCTCATTCCTACAAGAACGGTTACCGGATGGCGGGTGTGCATGGACTACCGCAAGCTCAACATGGTGACCCGCAAAGACCATTTTCCTTTACCATTCTTGGATCAAATGTTGGATAGGCTTGCAGGTCGAGCCTATTATTGCTTCCTTGACGGGTATTCTGGATATAATCAAATTTTGATAGCCCCGGAGGATCAAGAGAAGACCACCTTCACTTGCCCATATGACACATTTGCCTTTGCTCGAATGCCATTCGGACTTTGTAATGCCGCAGCTACTTTCCAAAGATGTATGATGGCAATCTTCACCGACATGGTGGAGGACTTTCTAGAAGTATTTATGGACGACTTTAGTGTCGTCGGGGATTCTTTCNACTTTGTAATGCCGCAGCTACTTTCCAAAGATGTATGATGGCAATCTTCACCGACATGGTGGAGGACTTTCTAGAAGTATTTATGGACGACTTTAGTGTCGTCGAGGATTCTTTCAATGAATGCTTGAGTCATCTTGATAGAGTTCTTACTCGATGTGAAGAAACAAATTTGGTCTTGAATTGGGACAAAATCAACTTTATGGTGGAGGAATGAATTGTTTTGGGCCATAAGATTACAAAGAATGGCATTGAGGTTGATAAGGCAAAGATCGAGGTTATTTCAAAATTTCCACCACCTACTTCAGTGAGAGGAGTCCGCAGTTTTCTTGGCCATGCCGGTTTTTACCGGCGGTTTATCAAAGATTTCTCTAAGGTGGTGAATCCCATATGAAAGTTGTTAGAGAAGGATGCCAAATTCAATTTTGATTAGCAGTGTATGCAAGCTTTTGAACTCTTAAAACACAAGCTCACTACCACTCTCATCATCACTGTACCGGATTGGAGTGCCCCATTTGAGCTTATGTGTGATGCAAGTGATGTTGTTGTGGGTGTTGTGCTTTGCCAAAGGGTGAACAAAGTGTTTCAACCAATCGACTATGCCAACAAGACAATGAATTCTGCTCAAATGAACTACACAGTCACGGAGAAGGAGCTTCTAGCTATAGTCTTTGCCATGGAAAAAATTTGAGCTTATTTGATGGGTACCAAAGTCATAGTTCACACTGACCATGCAGCACTGCGGTACCTCATGACCAAAAAGGATTCAAAGGCAAGACTTATGAGATGGATTTTGTTGTTACAAGAATTTGATTTAGAGATAGTGGACTGAAGAGGGAGTGAGAATCAAGTTGCCGATCATTTGTCCCGGTTGGAGGAGCAAGGACGTCCTTGTGATGGACTTGAGATCAATGATAGTTTCCCCGATGAACAACTCCTTTCAATGTCCATGAGAGAAATGCCATGGTTCGCGGATATTGCTAATTTCCTAGTAACCAGAGTTGTCCCTTGTGAGCTCTCTTCTAACCAAAGGAAGAAGCTTCGAAGGGATAGCTTGGATTTCTATTGGGATGAGCCTTATTTATTCAAGATTTTCACCGATGGGGTAATTCGGCGATGTGTACCGGAGGAAGAGCAACTAGCCATCCTTGAGTCTTGCCACTCCTCGCCGTATGGTGGTCATCACGGAGGGGTGAGAACTGCTTCTAAAGTGCTTAGTTGTGGGTTCTTTTGGCCCACTTTGTATAAGGATGTTAGTACCCTAGTGAAGAGGAGTGATGAATGCCAAAGAGCTGGGGGAATTTCCAAAAAAGATGAGATGCCCTTAAATTCAATTCTCGAGGTAGATATCTTTGATGTTTGGGGCAATGACTTCATGGGGCCAGTCGTGAGTTCATGTGGGAACACGTACATATTGGTCGCGGTTGATTATGTGTCAAAATGGGTGGAGGCCATAGCCTTACCAAACAATGAGGCGCGGAGTGTGATAGCCTTTCTCAAGAAGAATATCTTTACTAGGTTTGGCACTCCACGAGCCATCATCAGTGACCGGGGGTCACATTTTTGCAACAAAGCCTTTGACTCCTTGCTTTCTAAGTATGGGGTCAACCATAAACTCACTACCCCGTACCACCCTCAGGCTAGTGGCCAAGTTGAAGTGTCTAACAGAGAGATAAAGAGCATATTATCCAAAACGGTCAATGCCAATAGGACTGACTGGGCTAAGAAATTAGATGATGCTCTTTGGGCTTACTGGACCGCGTACAAGACCCCAGTTGGGATGTCCCCATATCGCTTGATCTTTGGAAAATCATGCCACCTTCTAGGGTGATTGGAGCACAAGGCTATGTGGTCCTTGAAAAAGTTGAACTTGGAATGGGATGTAGCTACAAATCTTAGAGTGGAGCAATTGAATGAGTTGGATGAGTTTAGATTCCACGCGTACTCCAGTTCACCCTTGTACAAGGACAAAATGAAATACCTACATGACAAATATGCTCGAGGTAAAGATTTCAAAGTTGGTGACTTGGTCTTATTGTTCAATTCTCGGTTGAGGTTATTTCTGGGGAAGCTAAAGTCAAAGTGGAGTTGGCCTTTTGAAGTGGTATTTGTTACTCCATTTGGGGATCTTGACCTCAAGAACAAAAGTGGTGAAGTCTTTAGATTGAATGGTCACCGGGTAAAACACTATCTTGGCAAAGTTGATGACAGCCACGTGGTGGCACTTCTTCATCTCCAATGATCCCGGTAAAATGTGTTGTACCACGACGTTAAATCAGGCGCTTCTTGGGAGGCAACCCATGTGTCTTTACTTTCATTTTCCTTGTTTTTATTGGTAAAATATGTTTCCCTTTTACACTAACTGGATTTTGGATATGTAGGATGATTTTGACATAGGAAATTTGGCTGAGTATAGAAACAGAAGTTCACTGGAAATTAACTTCGCGGCCGCAGTCGACTTTTCGCGGTCCGCGAAGTCGATATATTTCAAACACAGTGCACTGGAATTTGCTTCGCCGTCGCGGTTGACTTTTCGCGGTCCGCGAAGCCCATCTATCTTTATTGCCTTAAGCCATTAAATGACCGCGGATACGGTGGTCCCCAGCTCTCTCTATAAATAGGCCTCTAGGGTTTTATTTCACACTTTTCCCACTGTAGCTGGTCTAAGCCACTTTCGACCGTGTCTCACTTTTGCATCCTCTGAAATTCATTGCTTGCATCTATACTTTCATCCAAACATCTAGTAAGTGTATTTGTGCTTCATTAACTTCTTAATTTCTTTATTTTCTTTAGTTTTCAATTTCTTTTTCATTATTATTTTCTCTTTTTAGGCTTGTAAATGTTAGGGTTAGCCCAAATAGGTTCATAATAGTCCTTTGGAATGCAATTGCACTGATTACTTATGTAGGACTTATCTCAATGAACACTTTAGCGTAGAAATTTCAAATTCTAGGAACCCTAGTCAGTAGCCATTTTTGCGGTCCGCGGTCCATTTTTCGCGGACCGCGGTGCTTCATTTTGCATAAGTTCAATCTGTTGTTTCGCGGACCGCGGTCAACTTTTCGCGTTCTGCGGTCCGTGCTGTCCAGAAATCATACCACACTATATCTAACTTCGTGGCCGCGGTCATTTTTTTGCGGTCCGTGAAGTCATTTCCATAGTGTCTTGCTTAGTATGCTAAGAGACTTGCACGGCCGCGGTCGACTTTTCACGGTCCGCGAAGTCATTTCCAGTATGTCTTGCCCAGTATACTTAGACTTCAATGACTACTCAAGTGTCTGCACATCAATGTTCGAGAAACTAACCATGTTCACTTATGTGTACTTTGGAGGCAATGGTACTATCTCGTGGAGGCGGTTGTAAAAACACGGGTAGAGGAGAAACTCAAAGGGGGAGAGGCCCGGGGTCACCAAGGCAACCATCAAAAGTTAAATTGCCTCCTCAGTCATCACGACGGCCCGATTAGGTTACAGACTCTCCTCCTTCACCATCAGGAAGTGAATATGCTCCGTCAGAGGAGGCCTCATCATAGTCATCCCCAATGGACTCGGTCTCATCTCTCCCAGCCCCAACACGAGCATTATCCCCTTCCAAATCCTCCTCAGTGCACACTCATACTCTACTTCCCCTACAGCCTCCTTATCTGGGGAGAATTCAAGTGATAGCAAAGGGGATGCGCAGGTAGTTGAAGGGGCCGAGCGCACTCGAAATCCGGATGTGTGGAAGGATCGTTTTGTTAGTGAGAAAGCCTTCCACAGATTCAGGGAGTTGTGGACTGCCCGGTCACTTATACCGGACCGCACCTTCTCAATGAAAGATTTATCTACATACAACCCCAATGTGAGGCAGCAGTTCCGAGACAGGAAAGGGTGGTCTTATTTCACTGAGCATCTCTCGGAGGCAAATGAGCATATAGTGAAGGAGTTCTACACTAATTTTCTTTTTCTGGAAAAGGACTCAAAGGCATCCAAAGTCTGCAATCTCACAGTGCCTTTTGATGGACCTTCACTAAATGACTATTTGGATATGGATGATGTGGATGATTCATTGTACCGGGAAAAACTTGCAGAAAAGGATGCTGTGACAAATTGGTTGGCTTTGCACTTGGCCAAGCCTGGGGACACCTCGGAGTGGTTAACAGCTGGGAAGACTATCACCATGAGGACCTTGAACTTCGAAGCTAAAGGATGGGAGACGTTTGTATGCAGCAGGCTAGACCCGACACATCATGACCAGACCCTCCCTCTCAGTAGGGATGTATTAGTGGCATCTATCATGGCTGGGTACCCCATCAATGTGGGGAATGTGATGTCCGAGATCATTAGCCGGGTGGTCAGCACAGGTGATACTCCTTACCCTTTTCCTCATTATCTGACCATGTATTGTGAAGACCAGGAAGTCACTATGAAGCGCTTTGACACCAAAGTCAAGCTAATGCACCTTTCTCCTGGTATGACTTGAAAGATGAGAATAACCCCAAAAAGAAGTCAAAGGGAAAGTCGGTTGCCTCCACTAGCCAGTCTGAAGAGCCAGTGGTGGTGGCGGAACCCTCCCTGCCCCAGCCTGCCATTCCAGAGGAGGCTCCAATCCCATCTACCTCCACCGCTACTGACATCCCCTCCACCAGAGCCTATCCCATGACTGCTCAACAGCTGAACATGACACTCACTAGCCTCACCGACTGGATGCAGTCAACTACTACAAAGTTGACTTCAATTTCTACAGCCGTGACAGCCCCAGCTACTCCTCCCCCACCACAGGTCCCGCAGTCCATTGAGGACACTCTAAGAAATTTTGGAGAACCAGAAGAAAATCCTGGACGCGGTGGGTGCACATGAGATTGCATTAACAAAGCTGGCAAAAGAAACAAAGAAGCTGAGGAAGACTAGGCCGTCAAAGCAGGAGGTGGCGAAGCTGAGAAAGGAGGTTGACAAGCTATCAGGCGATCAGATCCATTGGAGATGCTACTAGCCGACCCCACAGAGCCCCAGCCAGAGCAGCAGCCAATGCCTCAGTCAGTGCAGGAGGAGGATCCGGTGAGGCCTCTGAAGAACAGGAAGGTCATGCCTCGTGCCCAGAACATCAGACTTGTACTGGCAGACCCTCCCATAGAGCACACTCAGGCTCAGATCCAGGAGGCCCAACCCACCGGAGCTCCATCACAGGCTATACCAGATCCAGCTCCTATAGTTTCCCCATCTCAGGCAGTTCCTTCCTCATCTCAGGCAGTTCCTACCCCATCTCAGATAGAGCAGCAGGGACCACAGTAGGCCGAGGGCCAATATGGTGTTTTCTTTACTCTCTCTCTCTCTCCTATATTTTGCGCACTATTTTGCTTTATAGCATTGAGAACAATGATTTCTTTTAGTTGGGGGAGTGGCCCTACAGGCATTTGATTTTGGATCGGATTGTATAATGAAAACAACTTTTTGTTTCTTTTTCTTTACGTTATTTCCCTTTTTGGTATGTGTAAGATAACTATCCATTGTAAATATTCATCCCTTATGTATATTCATCTAATTCCCCTATTGTACATAGTCATTCTATCCCACGCACTTTACTTTATTTTATGCATTTCTTTTCTATTTTATCTTCTTACTTTTCTTTCATAGCTTCTTGTTTGGTTTTCGCGTGAGCAATAAGCCTTTGGTTTTCTTAACGCCACGGTTCTTTCCAAAGGTGGAACTTGTGTGAACCGGGTGGCTCTTCCCAAGGATGGACGGTGTGACAACCTTCTTAAGGTTTTGAGTCTGTTTTTTCCTTTTCTTGTTGTTTTATTTTTCAATAACGGTGCATCAAGAAAGGCTTCACTTGGGCCTAACACAGTTTCCTTTGATCCCATGGTCAACGACAAACCGTTGTGTTGGGGATGGTGATAGTGATGATGTTGAGACTCTTGTGTTGGCCGATAATCATCGGTTGGTTCTTCGGGACCATTTTGTTACTCAAAGCACGACCAAGGTCATTGTGGACCCTCGACTCGGTTTCTGTAACAATCCTTTAGCTGTGAGTGGTGAGAAATTCGTAATTGCAAGTCCAAGTTCCGTGCCACTAGTCTAGAACTTGCCCTGAGTGTTGTCTAGGCAAAATAAGTGTAATTTGACCTGAGAAGTGACTATAGGCTTTCCTTGGCTTGAACAAAGAATTGAACACTTCCATGACCTTCCAAAAAACATAATTCCTAGTCAACCCTTTCGATCCTTAAGCCTTTTCTTTCAACCCAAGTTACAAGCCTTTAACCATTCTTTTGCCCTCTCTTGGCACCTGATCTTTTCTTGGCGCTAGGCAAAAATCATAAGTTTGGGGAGAGATGAGGGATGTGATGAAGTGAAAAAGAAGGAACAAGAGAAAGAAAAGAGAAAAGGCAATGAAAAAGAATGAAAAGAAAAGAATGAACAAAAAGAAAAAATAAAGGGAATTAATGAAAAAGTGATGCCAAAAGTTTGGAAAGCACAAGAAGAAAATAAAGGAAATTGATGAAAAAGTGTCTCTCCAATCCTACAAAAGATAAAAGGACTCAAAGAGTCAAGAAAATGTGAGAGAACAAAAAAATTAAGTGCTTAAGGAAAGATAAGACTCACTCTGATCAAATACTTCCTACCCTTGACCAAAAGCCGTAATCATAATTCCACAAAAGCCCTATATGATCTCAGGTTGAGTGAAGCCTACATTAGTGGTGATGTACACAAAGGGCAAGATTATGGTACTTTGAGCCGAACTTGGGACTCTTTCCTTGATGAGAGATGAGTGATTCACCATATTCCTCGTTCTGAGTGTCATTATTCTGAAAAGGGAGATGCTTAGGGAAAGTTACGGAATAAGAGTCTGGGATCCACACTGACCGAGGTAATAGTTAGAAGTTCACTGATGAGTTGGACCAACCCTTGAAGCTCTTGTATCACACTTAAAACTATGGTTCTGAAAAGTTCAATCATTTTCAATGATTCATTCGCATTAGGGGCTATGGTTAGTTCCAATTGATGCTAGTTGAGGTCACCATTAGTACATCCAAATTTTTGTGAAATCTCTCATAGGGGTGGGGTGGGGGAGTTGATAACTTGGATTTTTGCCTCGTTTTCCGTGCCCTTATACATGAATTTTAGATACAATTTTACACAAAATGGCCCCGAAAGCTTATACGTTGTGCTTGTTGCAGGATTGAACCATAAATGAAGGCATTCAGTCTAAAATATGCTCAAAATAGGAGTGAATCCGGCGCAAGGATCAAACCTAACAAGGTTGCTCAAGGCAAAGAAGGCCACCGCCGTCGCGGTCCTAATTTCACGATCTGCGGTAGAGGTCCAGTGAGGTCGAAGTGTGAACCATCATCCACCGCGACCGCGGTCGTGGTTTCGCAGATCGTGTTGCCTTTCCAATGAGCTCGAAAACAAGACCCTCATCCACCGCGGCCGCAATCGAAGTTTCGCGGACCGCGGTGGAGTTCCAGTGAGATCCAGAAAATTGCAAGTCCCCACAGCGGCCGTGGTGGCAATCCAGTGAGGTCGAGTCATGACACCAATGTTTTCACGGACCGCGGCCGTGTTTTCGCGGTCCGCGGTGGTCCTGCAGGGGTATTTTTGTCCGAAAATTTAGCAGACTATAAATAGACTATTTTGTAATTTCTTTACAGATCGGAAACATATCAGCTATTTTTCAGAATAGAGAGCTCGTGAATATTTTAGGGTTTTTATTTCTTTAGCTTTGTTCTTGCATTTTTAACATTGAAAACTTGAATTTCATTGTTAAGAATTAATTAAATGGGTTATTCTTCTTCTCTATCATTGTTCTCATATTTGATTATGAGTGGCTAGACCCATTAGCTAGGGTTGTGGCTCAACCCTAGTGTGGGTATGTAATGGGGTTTTGAAATTAAGGTTGAGAAATTAATGGGTGTTGGCTATTTAGGCTATTTCAAGGTTTTTATTGCTATAATTAGTGGTAGCAAACACTAATTAACCTTTTCATGACTTGGGTCTTTCTTGAGAAAGAAGACTTGAGTCTAGAAATTAGCCTAATAGGAAATTAGTGCATTATCAAGAGATTGGTAGTCCCAATCAAAGGGGTTAAACCCAGAAGTGGTAAAACCTTACTTGAGCCCTAGTTAACGGGTTAAACCTCGAGAGAGTAACGCCCTGCCTAAGCCTATATTGCTTGATTATTGGGCACCCAATTAAACTCGAGAGAGGCAATTAGGGTATAATCACTCAAACTACCGAGAGGTATAGAGTGAGCACCTTCGTGCGTTGGTTATAGCTATGTCCCTAGCAAATTCCCCAACCTTAGTATTGAATCCCTTTGTGTATCCACTTAGGCAATAGTCACGACCCTAGTGACCTTATCAATATTAGAAAACAACAACAAAAACAAAACAAAGCTAGTCATTAATTAGCTTGAAAACAATAGAATACACTTAGTATAGTTCAACACCAACAAATGATTAGAAGTGCAATTAGAAACACTCGACCCTTCTAGATCACTTATACACTCACTCCCATCTATAGGCTCCCTGTGGATTCAATCCCGACCATTCGGGTAAAAGCTACACGACCCTTGCCTTCATACTTAAATAGTAGTGTGGGTGAGGCGTCGTCAATCTGCCAGATCTCGATTTAATACGTCGGTTTCGGGAAATTTCATGAGTACGGGTAGTTCAACTCGCTCATTTCACTGCACAACCAACAAAATAATAAGCTACTAAAATTAATAAATACTTTCCATATAGCTACATCACTTCACTTACAAGTCGTAATGTGATGAAATTCCATGATGGACATTTATATTTAGGTGATGACTCCCAGATGGACCACTTGTAAAATTCATATCCGGCCGGTACCCCCCGTTAAATATATGACCGTTAATATAAATTCAATACAACAAAAATGTACATCGTAACATAAAGGAAAATTGAAGTTTACCACTCATCTTGTGAATTATGGAAAGCAGGAGAGAAATTATATTCTCGCTGCTCATTCGCCGGCGGTGATAAGTTTAATCAAGGAAAACTCTTTCATCCGGAACCTGTCCGGAAAACACTGCTCCAGAATAACCACCCGATGACTGGGGGTTATCCCTACTACGCGCAACCTCATTGTTGGGAACGTCTTCGACCGTGACGTACATCTCCAACATTGTGGTTACAAGAAATTCCCGACATCCAACCGGAGTACTCACAAAATCCCTCAAAGTTTCATCATCGTCGATGTTAAATCCAAGAAAAAAGTAACCCCTTGCGGAGTGACGGAATACGAATATCTTCCGGTTACGTTAAGTATTACTGAACGTTTCCTCACACTCATTTTTTTGCATAACAACGATATCAATTTATCGTACTCAATTGTAAGTGGCAATTTAACATGACACTGTGCAGTTATACTGTACCTCACAGAGTTATTCTCCATCACAACCTCCCCCCCCCCTCCCCCCAATATAATGAAACTCTTATTCTACGCTCTTCAGACATAATAAAAAAATGCTGGATAATTTAACAACAACAATGTTTGAACGAGACTTAAAATATTTTTTGAATGATTTTTCCTACAATCCTAACTTCTTTATATAGAAAATGNCCAATAAAGGGGGTATAGTGCGGAAAAAGAGAACACTATATGTATAGCGCACAAAAGGACTGCGCTATACTTGTGCAGGTTTTTTGTGTCAGGGTATAACGCACTAATTTTGTGCGCTATACCTTAACAGCAAAAGTTACCATTAAGGTATAGCGACAGAATTAGTGTTTTATATATACTTTTGTAACTTTTCTTTTACCATCTATTAAGGTTCTTTTTGTCCAAAAGGACATTATTTTGGTTCCGGACTCGTTTTTGGCATCGTTACCGGGAGGAGTATTTATTATCTTAGTTAGTGCAATATGGAGTAATATACACTTATTACACTCTTGACTATAAAGAGAGATTGCTCCAAAATTTGTTGGAAGATTATATTATTATTTTGTCAATTTAGTAGAAGATGAAAAAAGATCAATATAAATTAAAATAGAAAAAAGCAAACAAAAATTTATGGCCTTATGTATCGTTGAAAACGAAGAACAAGGTGCCTCAATGAAAGAAAATGACAGAACATTATCGTCTATAATTTTTAATTACTTTTGTGGACTTCAATTCAGCTATTTACAGAAAAATATTATATGAAATAAAAGCATTGTGATTTTTTTCATTTTTCTTCACATAGAATGGACATTAGAGGTTGGAAACCAACTTGGGTCGCATCCTCACCGTTCACTTCACAAGCTATCAGAAAAATATGGTCCAGTGATGCTACTTCACTTTTGCAGTAAGCCAGTAGTCGTTGCTTCCTCTGCTGATGCTGCTCGTAATATCATGAAAACCCACGATCTCGTCTGGTCAAGCAGACCTAAATCCAGCATTGCTGATAGACTATTTTATGGCTCCAAAGATATAGCCAGCAGTCCTTATGGTGAATATTGGAGGCAAGTTCGAAGTGTTACTGTGCTTCACCTTCTTAGCAACAAAAGAGTCCAATCTTTTCTTGATGTCAGAGAAGAAGAAATATCGAACATGATTGCAAATATCAGACAAGAGTGTGAATCTTCGAGTTCAGTGATAAACTTAAGAGATCATTTATGTTCTCTAGCTGAAAATGTAATTAGCAGAGTGGCCTTAGGGAGGAAATATAATGAAGGGGGGAGAGGAATCAAGGCTAAGGCCATCCTAGATGAATTTGGTGATCTTTTGGGTACGTTCAACGTCGGGGATTATATTCCATGGCTTGCATGGGTCAATAAAATCAATGGTCTTGACACCAAAGTGGAGAAAGTAACTAAGGAGTTGGATACATTTTTGGAGAATATGATTGAAGAACATATCGAAAAAGGAGAATACGGTGCGGGTGAAGCTAAAGACTTGGTTGATGTTTTGTTGGAAATTCAGAATGGAAATGAAACAGGCTTTCCTCTTCAAAGGGATTCATTGAAAGGTCTTCTCTTGGTAAGGATCTTCTACTTCCACATTGCCATTTGTGTTTACAATGTAACATAACTGTTTGCTCGTGGAAGTATTAATTTGTTTTTTGTGTTTCTTTTTTAATCCATAGGATGTATTTGCTGCTGGTACGGATACAACGTATACAGCTTTAGAGTGGATACTGACGGAGCTTTTGAGGCATCCAAGAACCATGGAGAAATTAGAGAATGAAGTTCGAGGATTAGCCCAAGGGAAATCAGAGTTAACAGAAGATGACTTAGGAAATATGCAGTATCTTAAAGCAGTGATCAAAGAAGCTCTCAGACTTCATCCACCGGTTCCACTGCTAATCCCTCGAGAATCAATGGAAGACGTAGAATTGCTAGGCTACCACATACCTGCTAAAACTCAAGTCATTGTCAATGCTTGGACAATAGGAAGAGATCCTTTGTCGTGGGAACATCCGGAGGAGTACCGACCAGAGAGGTTCTTGAATAGTAATATTGATGTCAAAGGATTAAATTTTGAGTTGATTCCCTTTGGAGCAGGCAGAAGGGGCTGCCCAGGAATTGCTTTTGCAAATGTAGTAAATGAGCTAGCAATAGCAAGGCTTGTGCACAAGTTCAATTTTGTATTAGCAGAAGGGATAAAAGGGAGGGATTTGGATATGACTGAAGGCACTGGCATCACTATTCGTAGGAAATCACCTTTGCAAGCAGTGGCCACTCCTTGCTCGCTCTAGTTACAAGTTTTTTTCCTCCATTTCTTGTTATTTATCTGTATTGCTGTAAAATAAATAAAATAGTAAACTTTCTGAAAATACAGAAACAGAAAAGTTAGTAGAATTAGAACGTCAATTCTCTTTTAAAAACAGTATAGGAATAAACCGAATCCACTGAATACACAGTGTGTCCTTAAGGAAATTATTCCCCTCAAGTACTTGAGGTTTTGTAATATATCGTCCCAGGATAGAACGATTTTAACTCACTATCGTATCGGTACCAAAAACTCTAGTGATCGTCGAACCACTCGATGGTCATAAAACACACTAGAATATTTTGTGGAGAAGAAAAAGAAGATGAGAAAATTTAGTAAGTAAAAAATCTGGGATTCAAGGCATATTTATAGCCAATTTCGTACAGTTTTTGAAAAGGTTTTGCAACCTTTCAGAACAACCATAGCTGTTGGAACAGGTGTGAATATTGCGAGAAAATTAAAAACAGATTTAAAATAATCCGGGAAAGAAAAATGAACCGGACCGGACCGGACCGAGTCGCGGGTCACGAACGAATCTGAATCCGAAGTCGAAGCCGAGCAACGACGACGAGGACGGCGCGAGGCTTGCCTTCTTCTCAACTCTTTAAGAGTTAGAAGAGGAGCTTCTCTATATATACACATAGATTTTCTTTCCTTCTTCCAATGAGGGACAAAGTGCACTTATTCAAATTTTTACTTCCCTCCATTTCTTTTCCCACCATTTTTCATTCACTCTCTTTAAGCTACATCAAGCTTAAAATTAAGCTACACTAAGCTTAAAGACCAAAAATCCCCCACATGAATGGGAAATGACTATAAAATAAAATAATGCACGGACGTGTGTGTGTTTTACATGCAAGAATTAATTGCATCTCGATAAGTAGGTTTCCCTTTGAACTTTCCGTAGTGAATTTAAATCGGCTATACTCGGTCAATCGGTAGATTTGATATCTTTGAACCGTCGAGATTTGTTGTATACCTAGACAACATAAGTCACACAATCAATCCTTAACCATCTATGGTTCTCACGGTTGTGTTCGTTTCAGCTATGAACACCGCCTGGTTTCATGAGTGCTTAGAGAATGGGCATTTACTTTTATTCCCCTTGAAGCGGCTTACACTTCACACTCACATAGGTGATTCATAAATGTGTAATCCTAAAGACACACTTTCTGGTCATATCCTTCCAGACATAGCAAATCATTAAAAAGCTTTAAGCTTTATTGACTCATCAAAAAGCCTTACTACTTTACCTTGATTTCTGAACATTGTCTTCATCACGAGAATGAGTTGAGTTATTTGAATATGTTGAACCGTCATTCATGACTTTGTTTGATCTATTTGAACTTAGCTCTTGGGATCTCCAGTCTGCTAGGTAAATTTACCGCCATGATGACTTGTCCTAGGCCTTAACCCCATTCCCTTTGATGATCTTTCAACTGTCTCTCTAGATAGGCTTTTTGTAAGTGGATCTGACACGTTATCTCTTGACTTTACGTAGTCAATTGTGATAACACCACTAGAGAGTAGTTTTCTAACGGTATTATGTCTCCATCGTATATGACGAGATTTTGGTCCAAAATGAAATATCTTCCAAGAAATTCCGGAGCCATTCAGCTTCTTCACCGGCCTTATCTAAATCTATGAATTCAAATTCCATTGTAGAACGGGCGATGCACTTTTATTTGGATGATTTTCAAGACACTGCTCCACCCCCAATTCTGAAAACATATCCACTAGTGGATTTAACTTCAGATGATCCGATGATCCAATTTGCATCACTATATCCCTCGATCACGGAGGGATATTTGTTATAGCGAAACGTAGTTTTGGGTATGTTTCAGATACCCCAAAACTCGTTTCATTGTCATCCAATGTATTTGATTTGCTAATAGCACATGCTATATCTGGTCGTGTAGAATTCATTATATACATCAAATTTCCCAATACTCTTGCATAATCCAGTTATGAGTCACTTTCACCTTCATTCTTTTGAAGTGCATAACTCACGTCAATTGGAGTCTTGGCAATTTTGAAATCCAAATACTTGAACTTGTCAAGTACCTTTTCAATGTAGTGAGACTGTGATAATGCTAGACCTTGTGGAGTCTTGTGAATTCTGATTCCTAAGATCACATCAGCAACTCCTAAGTCTTTCATATCGAATTTGCTAGCCAACATGCGCTTTGTAGCATTTATATCTGACATACTTTTGCTCATTATCAACATGTCATCAACATATAAACAAATAATGACTTCACGACCTGGAGTGTTTTTAATGTAAACACATTTGTCGCACTCGTTGATTTTAAACCCACTTGCCAACATAGTTTGATCAAATTTGGCATGTCATTGTTTCCATAAAGCGACTTAACAAGTTTGAACACTTTCTTTTCTTTACCAGGAACCTCAAAACCCTCATGTTGTTCCATGTAAATCTCTTCCTCCAATTCTCCATTTAAGAAAGCTGTTTTAACATACATTTTATGGATTTCCAGACCATAAACGACCACTAATTCCACTAACATCCTAATAGATGTTATCCTCGTTACTGGCGAATAAGTGCCAAAGTAATCAAGGCCTTCCTTTTGTCTATAACCTTTGACATCAAGTCTTGCCTTATATTTGTCAATAGTGCCATCAGCTTTCATTTTCCGTTTAAAAGATCCATTTCGAACCTAAAGGCTTATTTCCAGGAGGAAGATCAACCAATTCCTATGTATGGTTATCCAAATTTGATTGAATCTCACTATTGACTGTCTCTTTTCAAAACGCTGAATCAGAAGCGACATATATGCTTTAAAAGTTTGAGGTTCATTTTCAAGAAAGAATGTCACAAAATCTGGTCCAAAGGAAGTAGATGTTCTTTGACGTTTGCTACGCCTTGGATCTTCTACACTTAGATTATTTTCCTTTGGTTCTTCGCGAGGTCGTTTAGGTCTTTCACTTAACGACTCGCATTCAGTTTTATACGGATAAATGCTTTCAAGGAATTCAGCATTATCTGATTCCATTACCCTATTAACATGAATCTCGGGATTATCGGATTTATGGACCAAAAACCTACATGCTTTACTATTTGTAGCATATCCAATGAAAACACAATCTACTGTTTATGGTATGATTTAACCCTTTTAGCTAAAGGCTTGTACCTTTGCTAGATCACCCACACTTTGAAATATTTCAAGTTAGATTTTCTTCCTTTCTCTTTTTCTTATGAAATAGATTGCGTTTTGCTATGGGGTACTTTGTTGAGTATTCGGTTAGCTGTAATGATAGCTTCCCCCCATAAACTCTGCGGTAATCTGGAACTTATTAATAAAGAATTCATTATTTCCTTTAATGTTTGATTTTTTTTCTTTCCGCAATTCCGTTGGATTAAGGTGTGTAAAGTGCAGTAGTTTGATGGATAATTCCATATTCCGAACATATTTCTGCAAACAGAGATTCATATTCTCCACCTCTATCACTTCTAATCATTTTTATTTTTTTATTCAATTGATTCTCTTCTTCATTCTTGTATTGCTTAAATGCTTCAATTTCTTCATCCTTACTATTAAGCAAATAAACATAACAATATCGAGTGCAATCGTCAATAAAAGTAATAAGATTCTGTTTCCCACCTCGAGATGGTGTCAACTTCATATTGCAAATGTCAGTATGAATTAAGTCTAAAGGATTTGAATTCCTTTCTAGACTTATAAGGATGTTTTACAAACTTAGATTCAACACATATTTGACATTTTGATTTATTACAGTCGAATTTAGGCAATACTTCTAAATTAATTAACTTCCGCAAGGTTTTATAATTGACATGTCCTAAACGACTATGCCATAAATCATTTGACTCCAACAAATAAGATGAAGCTGAAATTTTATTCATAATATCAACAACCATTACATTGAATTTGAAAAGGCCCTCCGTGAGGTAGCCTTTTTCAATGTACATTTTATTCTTGCTCACAACAACTTTATCAGAAACAAATACACATTTGAATCCATTCTTCACAAGTAAAGAAGTAGAAACTAAATTATTCCTAATAGTAGGAACATGAAGAACGTTGTTGAGAGTTAACATCTTGCCGGAAGTCATCTTTAGGAAAACCTTCCCATAACCTTCAATCTTGGCTGTTGAGTTATTTCCCATGGAAATCTCTTCTTCGGGACCAGCAGTAGAGTAAGTCGCAAATGCTTCTTTGACAGCACAAACATGTCGAGTGGCTCCGGAGTCAATCCACCACTCCTTCAGATTTTCAACTAAGTTGCATTCCGAAAGCATTGCACAAAGATCATCAATGTCATCATTCTTCTCCACTATGTGGGCCTATCCCTTCTTCTTATCCTTTCTCAGGAAGCGACAATCAGGGGCTTTATGACCAACTCTTCCACAATTGTGGAAGTTGCTCTTGAATTTCTTTTTGTTTTGCTCCTTAGTCTGTCCAGAAGATCTCTTCCTCTTCTTAATTTTTGGAGCAATTTCTTCAACGATATTAGCTCCCACGTTGAATTTCCACGAGACTTCTTCTCGGTTGTTTTGTTGTCTTCCTCAATTTTGAGATGAATCACAAGATCTTCCAACTTCATTTCTTTGCGCTTGTGCTTGAGATAATTCTTGAAATCTCTCCACGAAGGAGGCAACTTTTCAATCATTGCAGTCACTTGAAATGCTTCATTCACGANGCAACCATGAACTTCTTCAAGCATGCATCGTTGTACAAGTATTTATCGTACTGTACACATTGTACAAGTCATCCTCTAAAGCACTTAAAATATAGCCTTTGCAAAGAAAATCTGCCTGCTTCCACGCCTCAACAATCATGAACTTTTCATTGTCCGGCATGTCCGCAGCAGGCACTGGAGGCTCTTCACTAGTGAATTTCTGCATACCAAGTGTGGTAAGCCAGAAGAACACCCTTTGCTGCCATCCTTTGAAGTTGGCTCCAGAAAATTTTTCCGATTTTTCAGCCTGTAGAACAGTCGTGCGGCTCGACGAGGCTATCATCGTTGCCGCAACAGTCGCAGAAGAATTTTCGTTATCAATTGCCATTTCTCACTGTCAACAACAGAATTTCCATTATCAATTGTCATTTCTCCGAACCGGATCCGAAGTTGATGCCGAAGCCGAAGCCAAGCCGAGCCGAGCGAGCGACAACGACAGCGCGAGGCTTGCGTTCTTCTCAATTCTTTAAGAGCTAGAAAAAGAGATTCTCTACATATACACATAGATTTTTTTTCCTTCTTCCAATGAGGGACAAAGTGCACTAATTCAAAATTTCACTTCCCTCCATTTCTTTTCCCACCATTTTTCATTCACTCTCTTTAAGCTACACCAAGCTTAAAATTAAGCTACACTAAGCTTAAAATTAAGCTACACTAAGCTTAAAGACCAACAGTATATACATTGATTAAAACCCAAACTAGGAGCTAGGACTCCTCCTTTATACAGGTATTTTTTTATTTCTACGACATACAAATTCAAACTAGTTCTTATCTTCATGATGTTTTCAAAAATTTGTTGCATTATCTGCACCTTAAACTTGGCATCTGGATTTTCTCCAATTTGTATCCTCCCTTAGCTTCTTTTGTTAGGTCATTGAACAGATAGCTATATGCCCCAGTAGTCTTGGTTAGATTCCATTTAGCCGTTGCATCCACTTCTTGATTTCCTTCTATGTTGCAATGTCATACAATTTCCATTGGTTTGATAATGAATCTATCTTGTTGTCAAGGTGCCAGGGAGGCAGGCGCATACTAATCTTACCCTGCACAATATATATAATCAACTGCGAGTCGCTTTCCAAGATAATATTAGAGAGATCATTGTTGTAACACCATTCCAGTCCTAACAAGGCTGCATTAGCTTCAATATATATATATATATATATATATATATATAGAGACCGCATGCAACCAACATTTCTCCTTAATTATCTGATAGGTTTATAGCACCTTAGCTTTATGTTTTGATGATCTAACAAACGTACTATAATATGGAAAACTCCTCTGTATATACATTGATTAAAAACCAAATTAGGAGCTAGGACTCCTCCTTTATTGTCGCAACCATTTTCTGAACAAGCCGTGACCGGCACCCGATCACTAAACATGACCAAACGAACCATTTGTGCTTATCAAATCTATTATAACTTCAAACTTTATATGCACCAAGGCAATACTTTAACCAAATACTTTTAACTAATTAAATATCTAAAATAAACCAACTCCAAAACTTTATTCGTAGTAAACACTGAAATATTGCTAAGTTATTATCAAAAATATCTGAGTCTTAACCCAACGACTATGTCTATGAAGCCTCTACTGATAAACTGATGCACTGCTCGGGACATGAGATTTCCCGGCTAGTTCTCTAAGTAAACAAAGAAATAGCTAAGTAAAGATGACTCTAAGGAATACTCCACGAACAAAAGCTGAGCTCACTAATAGCACTAGAAGAGAGGGAAGTTTTAACACGTAGTCTGCTCGCCTGCAAAATCGGTTCCTAGTTGTACCGTAGACCAACGTAGGTTCCCAAAAGAGAACGTCATTACCATCCATTGTACTCAATGAGTTTCAACAACAGGGGACGAAACTTTAATAACATATACATTACGAGCAAAGATTCTAAATGCATGTAAAATAAAAAGCTTATAAGAACAATTCTAAAATAATTGCATAATAGCTCAATAGCTCAAGTACGTAGAAATATCATGATTTCAGGTAAGGTCAGGTAACTACATAGTACCACAGAAATAACGGAGTCACAATTCACATGGTGCACGCCCACACGCCTGTCACCTAGTATGTGCCATCACCTCAACGCCGATCACATAGCACATAATTCGAGATTCATACCTTCACCACTAAGTTTAAAAGAGTTACTTACCTCGAACAAGCCAATTCCAATACCGAGCAAGCCAAGCGATGCTCCAAAAATTCCATGTCGCGTGTTCCGACCTTCAAACGGCTCGAAACTAACCAAAAACTACTCAAATACATCAAACAATGCTAAAGGAACCAATCCCAATAAAAAAAGGTCGAATCTTTAATCAAAAGCCCAAAATCGGCCAAAAAATCCAACCCAGGCCCGCACCTCGGAACCCGACAAAACTTACAAAATCCGATAACCCATTCAATTATGAGTCCAACCGTACTAATTTCATTTAGTTCCGACTTCGAATCGATATTCAAAACTCAATTACTCACTTTAAAAAAGTTTTTGATAAAAATCCCCAATTCTCCAATCAAAATATGGATTAATTAAAAAATAGACTTCTGTGGTCATATTAAAATACAAAAATTGTAGTTAGATACTTACCCCCATTAAAAGACGAGAAGAAATCCGCAAAAATCACCTCAAACGGAGCTCTAGAACTCAAGATATGTTCAAAATACCAAAAGAACGCGGTCTGATTTTTTTATGTACAGAGATTTTCGCTTTTGCGATAAAAACTCCGCACCTGCGCATTTCCAGCTGTCATTTCTGCTTTTTCGGACCATTTCTCGCACCTGTGGGGCCGCAGATGCGGACTCAACTTTGCATCCGCAAAAACACCACTACCAGCTCTCTTCTCCGACACTATAATGAGCATAACTCCCTCATACGATGTCCAAATTCGACGATTCTTTTTGTTATGACTCCATAATTACGATACAGATCTAATGCTTCAATCAAAATAGAAATTTGAGCTTACTTTATTAATGTGGTACCATTTATGCTTTAAGAATCGACGTTGAAAGATAAAAAACGAGGGCAACACAACTCAAACCTATCTGAAACTCACTCGAGCCCCTCGGGACCCCGTTAGAACATACCAACAAATCTCATATCATAATAAGGACCTACTCGAGGCCTCAAATCACACATAAAAACAACGAAACAACGAATCACACCTCAATTCGAAATCAATGACCTTTAAACTTCAAACCTCCACAACCGATGCCGAAACATATATCAAATCACGTCCGATTGACCTCAAATTTTGACACAAGTCACATTTGACATTAGAGATGTTCTCCAACTTCCGGAATCAGAATCCAGCCCCCATATCAATAAGTTCACTCCCGGTCAAACTTTCAAAAATTCCAACTTTTGTCATTTCAAGCCAATTTCTATTACGGACCTCCAAATCACAATCTGGGCGCACTCATAAGTCCAAAATCACCCAACGGAGCTAACGGAACCATTATAAATCCAATCTGAGGTCAAATACTAAAAAGTTAAACTTGGTCAAACCTTTGAAATTTAAAGATTCTAGCTGAGGATCATTCTTCAAAATCAATTCTGAATAACCTGAAAATCAAAACTGACGATTCACATAAGTCATAATACATCATACGGAGCTACTCATTCCCGAAAACTTCCTAGCAAAGGGAAATTGCTCAAAACGATGACTGGTCGGGTTGTTACAAATATCAACAAAATACAAATTGATTCTTTGTTACTTTTCTTTCTTTTATTACTATTTGATTTTTAATTTCTTTAGTACTATTTATTATATATCTTATATAGTTTTAGTGTAATATGGAGTAATATACATTTATTACACTCTTGACTATTAAGAGAGATTGCTCCAAAATTTGTTGCAAGATTATATTATTATTTTTTCATTTTCGTAGAAGATGAAAAAAAATCAATATAAATTTGATGTTGGGCATATTTTTATATGTTTTGATATTAATTTACTCGAATTTTTATCGTGCTTTGGTTATATTTGATATTAAGTATGCCTAACTTAGCTTGATTATGGAGTTTTATATTTATTTTGGCGTTAATAATAATGAATAATATAAATACTTTTGAGATGGAATTTGGGAGCAAATGGATATTTTGAAGTGTATTTTTAGATGATTGGCTAATGATGATAGACAAACAATTAAAGACATATGACATGCAAAGAATGGAATTTGATTGATAGATCCAGAGTTACATGAAGACAAAATCGAATACAAAAAGAGAAATCTTAAGGATGACGGGGGCATGGAGGAGACTAAGTGTTAGCGGATGTTCATTACATGTGAAGTAATTGGAAAGAAGAGTTTGGCAGCCCACAACTACCAAGAATAGAGTTAGGCAAGCAATAATTGAATTAACAAATGAATTGAAGCAAAGGAGTTTGGCAGGAACGAGTTGAAGCAGTGATGCGGTTCCATTCCACCACCCAGCAGGCCGCGAGGCTTCGCGTAGCGCGGGATAGTCTATCGCTTTCTACGGCGCGAGGCTGCCCAATTTGGGCGTGATATCTGTGGCGACGCAGTGATGAGTTTTGGACGAAAATTTTTGTCCCTGTTTTGCTTGCACTTGATTAATTCATCTAGGCTTTTTTCTATATCTATAAATATTCATTAGACATAATTTTTTATATAAATTTTGAGCAAGAGGGAGCATGGAGCCGCCGTGGAGGTCGGGTTCATCATATTTCATCTTTTCTCTTGCCAACCTTAGTAATTTTTATGCTTCTTTGAATGATTTGTTGTTTGGATATCTTGTCTATGTGGAAGCTAAAATTCAATTCTAGAAATGTGGTTCTTTGATGACTATTGTTATTGGAACTTGATTTTAGTTTTTTGATTTATCGTATTGGTTTATTTATTCAATCCCTCGCTCAATTATTTGATTGTTTGATCATCAATTGAATACTATCTATGAATCTAGAATTGAACTCGAAAGTGAGAATTCTAGATTGCACATAGGATTGAGTAGAGCAAGTTCTTGAACCTAAGCACCGGGGAACGAATTCGCAGTTAGGATAGACATATGCTAATTCCCTTGCTTGGTTATTACGGGAATTATGAATGCATTCTTGTTGATTCTAATTCCATAGATATATCGTCGCTAGATTAGCTTAAATAAGCGAATAAGAACTCGATAGATTCTTATGAGCAATATTAACCATGTCAATTAATAAATTAGATAAACTAATTAGTCAATTTAAGTGAATAATACAATAGGATTGTTAGATAGCTCATAACCCTAGATGGTTTTCATCATAGTTATAACATAAAAATCTGCTCTTCTTTTGTTTAGAGTTTTATTAGTGTTTTTCTTTTTAGTTTAATTAATTTAACATCACCACTTTTGAGTTTATCTAGTTTTGGGCACGCACGTTGTGCGTGTGTTTCATATAATTAGTACAAAATTGAAAAAGTTATACCATTTTGTACATAGATGATAAAACTCTTTTAAATCATGATTGCATTTATAAGAAAAAAACTGCACTTAGAAATTATAACAATTTGAATATTTAAGCTAAGAAAAATAAAAGGAGAAGATAAAATATAAGAACTGTAAATGTTAGCTCAAAAAATTATTGTACGCATGGGAAGTTAAAGAGCTTAACTTTATAAAATGAAGAATTTAGGCACATGTACCTTAATAAATTCTTTGACAATCCCATGGCAAATTTAACATTACAAAATAACTTTTGTAGCTTACTGAGTTCTACATCTGTCTTCTAATCACTTTATTACTTGATGACCCCGTATGTTGTTACGCAGCGCCTTCCTGAGATTCTTTGGAAGGGAGACATAAGGCTAAGCAACCGATGTCAGGGTGGTCGCTATCCGCCAAGTGAGGTCCCCTCCGCACGCTAGACGAGATTGTTAGTACCGTGAGGGAAAACCAATGCCAACAATTGAGAGAACAGTAATGAGAATTAAATAAAAGCTTGATTGTATTAATGAAAGATATTACAAAGAAGGCAACGCGGTGTCGAGGGGGAGAGGCACCAGTACAGAGAATTGCTTGCTAGAAAGTTTTTGATTGCTTGATCCCCCCTAATAATGCTTAAAAAAATATACCAACATTACAGGAATAGACAAAACTACGCTAGAGAAACTTAAGGAAAGTACATGGAATAAAACTACTCTAGTAATACAAGGAAAAAAGACTTAGTTTTCTACAAAGGTAGAAACAGGTCCGTTGTCAGCAACTTTGTATCAGGCATCACGATCTGCGCGGGCGGCATTGTCTGCGTGCGCGACGCTGTTGACAGCTGCTTGTGGCTGGGCGCTAGCGAGGGAAATCGGTAGGGCGACAGAGGCACATGCACGCTTGTCATTTGGCACGGCCAAGACCACGAGGCCGTCCGTGGCGCTAGGCGTTGGGAGGCTTGCTAGGACACCACGGGGCGCGTCCAAGGGGTCATGGGGTATGCTGGAAAGCCGCCCATGACATTCTCCCCCACCTGAGATGGCGACATCCTCGGCGCCGTTTTTGCCAAATAATCTTCAATCAGGATCTTGTAGGCTTTGAGGTTTGTTCCCCTCTCCCAAGTGTTCTCCTCTGCATCACACCCTTGCCATTTTACCAAGAACTCTTGGTGATCCTTCCTGGAGTCATGAATTACCCGGTCATCAAGAATAGCTTCAGCCCGCCTTTTTCCAGTTGAGCCGGGGCCTCGAATACCGTGTATTGTGAGTTGGCTCCGTGGAGGATCCTCCGTGTCTTCCCGAAAAGGTTTCAATAGACTGACATGGAAGACGGGATGGGTTTTCCACCAAGCTGGGGTATCCACCCCGTATGCAACTTTCCCAATGCGTCTTTCAATGGACAAAGGTCCAATATATTTTTGCAACAGGCAGGGGTCATGGACCCCTGCAAATAAGTACCACTTTGGGATTTTGACCATCACTTTGTCTCCTACTTGGTATTCAACAAAGCGACGATTCTGATCAGCATGCCTTTTCATTCTCTTTTGGGCTTTAACCAGATAGCTCCGCACTATCTCCATATTCCACTTCTATTCTGTTGAGAAGCTAGTAGCACGAGGAGATTTCCCCATGTGTGGGGCATACACGGTGTGTGGGAGTAGCGGTTGTTGCCCGGTAACAATTTCAAAAGCGCTTTTGTTTGTCTTGGAGCTCTTTTGTGAATTGAAACACAATTGAGCAACATCCAGGAGCTTCACCCAATTCTTCTGCGATCCGGTAACAACATGGCGGAGATATTCCTCCAACATGCCATTGAACCGCTCCATCTGGCCATCGGATTGTGGATGAAAACTTGAGTTGTGACTCAATTTTGACTCGAGGCACTTAAATAATTGGGTCCAAAAGTTGCTAGTGAAGCGTGAATGGCGATCACTAACAATGTCTTTGGGCAGGCCCCAATATTTGACGACATGAGAGAAAAAGAGACGAGATGTATCCTTTGCTACTATATATTTAGGTGCTGCAATGAAGGTGTCATATTTTGAAAACTGATCCACCACAACCAAGATAGTTGTGAGATCTCCAACCTTGGGCAATCCGGTGATGAAATCCAGCAACACGCTTTCCCAAGGTCTCTTTGGTACAGCTAGAGGTTCCAAGAGTCCCGCTTGTGTCAAGCGGTCGGACTTGTCCTTTTGGCATACTAGACAAGTCCTCACATACTACGCGACATCGTCGGCCATTTGGGGCCAATAATATGCAGGGCGAAGCAATTCCATGGTGCATTCTTTGCCGGGATGGCCGACCCAAAGAGTGTCATGACATTCCGCCAAGAGAGTTCTTCTCAGATCCCCTCATTTTGGAACATAAAGTCGGTTCCTTTTTACCTTCAGGAAACCATCTTCCATATAGAACTGGCGAGTCTTGCACTGTTCTACTAGATCAACCAAATACTCTGCAGTGGAATCCTTAATGAGTAGATCCTGTATCTGGTCCTTAATGATGGTGGCTACTTTGCTTCCCCTTAGGGTGGCGAGTAGGCACACCGATGCTAGGTCCGCTCTGCGGCTGAGTGCATCAGCCACATGATTAGACTTCTTGCTTCGGTACTCCAGGTTGAAGTTAAATTCCGCTAGGAGTTCCTACCATTGGGCCTGCCGGCCATTCAGCTTCGGCTGGGTCATGAAATGACTAACAACTGTGTTGTCTGTCTTGACACGAACGGTGATAGCAGATAATGCCTCCAAAGGCGTAAGCAATGAACGACAACTAATAATTCTTTCTCGTGGGCGGCATAGCGCCGCTCTGCATCCTTAAGCTTCCGGCTCTCATATGCTACGGGATGCCCATCTTATAGTAAGACCCTGCCAAGAGCATAGTCGGAAGCATCTGTTTGTACCTCGAAGGGCTTGGCCAAGTCAGGAAGGGCCAAATCTGTGATGGCTACTAGACATAGCCACTTTTAATGCATTGAAGGACTCCACTCGTCTAGGACCCCAATCCTAAGGCGTGACCTTCTTGAGGAGTTCAGTTAATGGTACTGCGATGAGGGAGTAGTTCTTCACAAATCGCCGATAGAAATTGCATAGGACAAGGAATGCCCTCAAGGCATGGATATCCTTGGGTGGCGGTCAATCTGTGATGGCTTGTATCTTTTGTTGGTCCATATTGATCTGCCCTTCCTCAATGACATGCCCAAGGAAGTCGATCTGATTTTGAGCAAAGGAGCACTTGGATAGTTTTGCGTACAGCTCATGCTCTCACAATCGGGCTAGGACCTTCCGTAAGTGCTCCAGGTGTTCTTCCAATGTCTGGCTATAGACCACAATATCATCCAAATAGACCACCACGAATTCATCAATGTACTCTCAGAAGACCTGGTTCATTAGGGTGCAAAACGTGGTTGGGGAATTAGTCAAGCCGAACGGCATAACTAGGAAGTCGAACAACCCATATCTTGTCATACAAGTCGTCTCGTGTTCATCATCCTCAGCAATACGGACCTGCCAATACCCTGTCTTCAGGTCAATTTTTGTGAACACCGTAGCACTCCCCAATCTGCCGAACAAGTATTCCATGAGCGGAATAGGATACTTGTTCTTCACAGTAATTTTGTTCAGCGCCCGATAATCCACGCAGAGGCGTAGACTACCATCATGTTTCTTCTGGAAAAGCACAGGGGACCCATATGGGTAATTAGAGGGTACAATGTTTCCTGTGTCTAGCATTTCCGTCAATTGTCTCCGAAGCTCAGTGAGTTCGGGTTGTGACATTCTGTAAGGCGCCCGGGAAGGTGGCTTCGCACCCGGCACCCAACTCAATCTCATGGTCCATAGTGCGTCTAGGCGGAAGTCGCTTCGATATTTCCTGTGGCATGACATCTTCGAATTCCAGTAGTATCTCCTTTACGGGTGTAGGAAGTGGTCCCGATAAGCGTTCTACCTCTTCAATACATAGGGTGGCCAGAAATGTAGGTTCATGCCTCTTGACCCCCTTTTTCAGTTGCAAGGCCGAGATGTTCTCAGCGGCCATCTTCCTGGATATGCACAGAATAATACAGGGTGTGACCCCGTTTACCCCCATCATCAGAAGAATGTCCGCATATGGTACGGGCATGGTGTTGGTCTGCCTCAAGAATTCCAGTCCCACTATCAGCTCAAAGTTATCTATGATCACCACGCGCAAGGTGAACTTTCCTTCATAAGGCCCCATCTTCACTGGTACTCTTTTTTCTATTCCACCCACTGGCTGAGGAGGTGAATTGATAGCTTGACATGAACCCGACCCTTTCCCACAACTATCCCAAGACGCTCCACCTGAGTTGAGGCCAAGTAGTTGTGAGTGGCACCTGTATCTATCATCACCCGAATGGGTTTTGCATTTACCCTCAGTTCAACGAACATCAAGGTCCTCTCTTTCTTAGGAGGAGTCCCTTTATTCGTCTTCTTTTTACCCATCTTGGAAATTGGGCGGTGGTCTTTCTTCTTGCAGATACCATCACTAGTTCCCGCTAATGCCTACGAAACAGAACCAACAATTGCATTGAAGGCACCGACTGCTTCGGTCTGTTCATCATCATCTACTTCATCATCCGTCCCCTCATCATAAGCTTGATGGGCATTCATCTGTGCATGTGGACATTCATTATTTCAATGCGGTCCACCACAATGACGACATCCTGAGGGGGGGCTTTCTCCCCCAGTCATTGTTGTTTGATGCAGCACTGTTACTTCCTGAGGAGGGGGCCTTAGGTTTGCCTGCACTTCGGTCTCCCCCACTTCTGTTAGGGCCACTATTGTTGGATTGGCCCCCTTTGTAACCCGCTCGGATAGGCGGTTGCGGCGTATTCTTCCGAGTTTCCATCTGATAGTCCCCAAGGCATTCTGCTGCTTGGATTGCCTTGGGTAGGGTATTCACCCTCTGTCTTTGCAGCTCCATGCGAGCATAAGGTTTCAAGACTTCCAGGAATGTGAAGAGCTTGTCTTTGTCCCCCATGTCGCGGATGTTTAGCATGAGTGCAGAGAATTCTCGCACGTAGTCCCGCACTGACTTGGTCTGGCAGAGCTCCCGTAGTTTCCTCCTTGCATTGTACTCAACATTTTTGGGGAAGAACTGTAGGCGTATGATTGCCTTCAATTCCTCCCATGTCTCCAGAGCATCTTCACCGGCCCTGATGGCTTCTTACTTCACTCGCCACCGGAGCTTAGCATCACCCTGAAGATACATGGCACCAGTTGCTACCTTCTTGGCTTCTTCTAGGCCTCCCACGACATCGAAGTATTATTCAATGTCGAAGATGAAATTTTCCACTTCTTTAGCATTCCTAGCCCCACTGTATGGCTTTTCTTAAGGAATCTTCAGTTTCTGTGCCAAGGGGGCGAGGTTCGCAGCACCCCCGATTGGATTTCCACCGCCTCGAAGCAAGCCTTGTAGAGAAACATTGACAACATTGAGCTGGCCTGTCAAGTCGTCGATAGTTTGCTGCATGGCAGTCATCCTGTCTGCCTCTTGTGCCATGTGGGCTAAATCCTCGACGCGCTCCTGTTGGAGGCCCTCGAATTTATCAAAAATTTCGGCTGCCTCAATAGCTGTCGTTTGCCGGTCTCCTTCAGAGTCGCGACTGATGTTTTCTATGTCAACTTCGACCTGGGCCCTTCTGCGGTCTAGGTCGTCCAACCTTTGTACTAGGCTGGTTTTTAGTTCCGTCACCGTATCCATGATGGGCCGTAGTACGCCAACCGTCTCCTCAAGGGCCGCAATGCGGTCCCCATAATTCACCATGTTCAGAAATGGCAGTAATGCCAATGCATTCCCTCGTCCAATGTCGAGCCTAGGCTCTTCTACCAACTGTTCCGCGGCGCCTTCCTGAGATTCTTTGGAAGGGCGACGTAAGGCTAAGCAACCGATGTTAGGGTGGTTGTTGTCCGCCAAGTGAGGTCCCCTCCGCACGCTAGACGAGATTGTTAGTGTTGTGCGGGAAAACCAATGCCAACAATTGAGAGAACAATAATGAGAATTGAATAAAAGCTTGATTGCATTAAATGAAAGTTATTACAAAGAAGGCAAGGGGGAGAGACACCAGTACAGAGAATTGCTTGCTAGAAAGTTTTTGATTGCTTGATCCCCCCTAATAATGCTTAAACAGAATAAACCAACATTATAGGAATTGACAAAACTACGCTAGAGAAACATAAGGAAAGTACATGGAATAAAAGTACTCTAGTAATACAAGGAAAAAGGACTTAGTTTACTACAGAGGTAGAAACAGGTTTGTTGTCAGAAACTTTGTCTCAGGCATCACGATCTGCGCGCGCGGCATTGTCTGCGGGCAGGGCGCTGTTGACAGTTGCTTGTGGCTGGGCGCTAGCGAGAGAAATTGGTGGGGCGACAGAGGCACATGCGCGTTTGTCACTTGCCGCGGCCAAGACCACGGTGCCGTCCATGGCGCTAGGCGTTGGGAGGCTTGCTAACGCCACGAGGCGCGTCCAAAGGGTCATGGGGCACGGCTGGAAAGCCGTCCATGACAATACTTGCGTATATATTTTGCCGCAACAAATTTTTGGCGCAGTTGCCGGGAGGACTATTTATTATCTTAGTTAGTGCAATATGGAGTAATATACACTTATTACACTCTTGACTATAAAGAGAGATTGCTCCAAAATTTGTTGCAAGATTATATTATTATTTTGTCAATTTAGTAGAAGATGAAAAAAGATATAAATTAAAATAGAAAAAAGCAAACAAAAATTTATGGCCTTGTGTATCGTTGAAAACGAAGAACAACGTGCCTCAATGAAAGAAAACGACAGAACATTATCGTCTACAATTTTTAATTACTTTTGTGGACTTCAATTTAGCTATTTGTAGAAAAATATAATATGAAATGAATGCATTGCGATTTTTTTCATTTTTCTTATCACATAGAATGGACGTTAGAGGTTGGAAACCAAGATTAAAAAAACAAAAAAGAAAATGTAATTATTTGCTAGCTAGAAACAGGCGTATCTTGGTTGCTTTCTAGTGAACGTATACGAAACAAATTTGTGGTTAAAGTTAGATTACAGTTTGCTTTTTGTCATTCAATGCAAATAATTGCGGTCGAACGTCGGTGAAGCTTTTCCTAATATGTGCCAACACACAAAATCAGTTTCAGCTATGACGTTTGTTTTCTATATACATTTGTCTCCAAATATATTATACTCAATTCTTGCTTTTTCTGAATACTCCTTGCTCAAACTAAAATGGATATCCCCTTTTACAGTCTCCTAATTCCTCTGTTTGTTTTCATTTTCTTCCTTCATCAATGGTTCTTTGCTACTTCAAACACCCAAAAGAGGTTACCCCCATCTCCAAGAAAGCTTCCAATCATAGGAAATTTGCACCAACTGGGGTCGCATCCTCACCGTTCACTTCACAAGCTATCAGAAAAATATGGTCCAGTCATGCTACTTCACTTGGGCAGTAAGCCAGTAGTTGTTGCTTCCTCTGCTGATGCTGCTTGTAATATCATGAAAACTCACGATCTCGTCTGGTCAAATAGACCTGAATCTAAAATGGCTGATAAAATCTTTTATGGTTCCAAGGATGTGGCGTTTAGTCCTTATGGTGAATATTGGAGGCAAGTTAGAAGTGTTACAGTGCTTCACCTTCTTAGTAACAAAAGAGTCCAATCTTTTCGTGATGTCAGAGAAGAAGAAATATCGAACATGATTGAAAATATCAGACAAGAGTGTGATTTGAGTTCAGTGATAAGCTTAAGAGATCATTTATGTTCTCTAACTGAAAACGTAATTAGCAGAGTGGCCTTAGGGAGGAAATATAATGAAGGGGGGAGAGGAATCAAGGCTAAGGCCATCCTAGATGAATTTGGTGATCTTTTGGGTACGTTCAACGTCGGGGATTATATTCCATGGCTTGCATGGGTCAATAAAATCAATGGTCTTGACACCAAAGTGGAGAAAGTAACTAAGGAGTTGGATACATTTTTGGAGAATATGATTGAAGAACATATCAAAAAAGGAGAATACGGTGCGGGTGAAGCTAAAGACTTGGTTGATGTTTTGTTGGAAATTCAGAATGGAAATGAAACAGGCTTTCCTCTTCAAAGGGATTCATTGAAAGGTCTTCTCTTGGTAAGGATCTTCTACTTCCACATTGCCATTTGTGTTTACAATGTAACATAACTGTTTGCTCGTGGAAGTATTAATTTGTTTTTTGTGTTTCTTTTTTAATCCATAGGATGTATTTGCTGCTGGTACGGATACAACGTATACAGCTTTAGAGTGGATACTGACAGAGCTTTTGAGGCATCCAAGAACCATGGAGAAATTACAGAATGAAGTTCGAGGATTAGCCCAAGGGAAATCAGAGTTAACAGAGGATGACTTAGGAAATATGCAGTATCTTAAAGCAGTGATCAAAGAAGCTCTCAGACTTCATCCACCGGTTCCACTGCTAATCCCTCGAGAATCAACGGAAGACGTAAAATTACTAGGCTATCACATACCTGCTAAAACTCAAGTCATTGTCAATGCTTGGGCAATAGGAAGAGATCCGTTGTCGTGGGATGATCCAGAGGAGTACCGACCAGAGAGGTTCTTGAATAGTAATATTGATGTCAAAGGATTAAATTTTGAGTTGATTCCCTTTGGAGCAGGCAGAAGGGGCTGCCCAGGAATTGCTTTTGCAAATGTAGTAAATGAGCTAGCAATAGCAAGGCTTGTGCACAAGTTCAATTTTGTATTAGCAGAAGGGATAAAAGGGGAGGATTTGGATATGACTGAAGGCACTGGCATCACTATTAGTAGGAAATCACCTTTGCTAGCAGTGGCCACTCCTTGCTCGCTCTAGTTACAAGTCTTTTTCCTCCCTTTCTTGTTATTTATCTGTATTGCTTTAAAATAAATAAAATAGTAAACTTTCTAAAAATACAGAAACAGAAAAGTTAGTAGAACTAGAACGTCAATTCTCTTCTGAAAACAGTATAGGAATAAACCGAGTTCACTGAATACACATTATGTCCTTAAGGAAATTATTCTCCTCAAGTACCCAAGGTTTTAGAATATATCCTCCCAGGATAGAACGATTTAACTTACCAGCGTATCGGTACCAAAAACTCTGGTGATCGGCGAACCACTCGATGGTCGTAAAACACACTGGAATATTTTGTGCAGAATAAAAAGAAGAAGATCAGAAAATTTAGTAAGTAAAAAATCTGGGATTCAAGGCATATTTATAGCCAATTTTGTACTGTTTTTTAAAAGGTTTTGCAACCATTCAGAACAGCCATAGCTGTTGGAACAGGTGTGAATATTGCGGGAAAAATAAAAACGGCTTTAAAATAATCCGGGAAAGAAAAACGGACCGGACCGGACCGGACCGGGTCGCGACCGAAGCCGAAGCCGAGCGAGCGACGACGACGACGGCGCGAGGCTTGCCTTCTTCTCAACTCTTTAAGAGCTAGAAGAAGAGCTTCTCTATATATACACACGGATTTTCTTTCCTTCTTCCAATGAGGGACAAAGTGCACTAGTTCAAAATTTTACTTCCCTCCATTTCTTTTCTCACTATTTTTCATTCACTCTCTTTAAGCTACACCAAGCTTAAAATTAAGCTACACTAAGCTTAAAGACTAACAATATCCCACATGAATGGTGAATGACTATAAAATAAAGGAATGCACGGACGTGTGTGTGTTTTACATGCAAGAATTAATTGCATCTGGATAAGTAGGTTTCCCTTTGAACTTTCCGTAGTGAACTTATATCGGATATACTCGGTCAATCGGTAGATTTGATATCTTTGAACCGTCGAGCTTTGTTATATACCTAGACAACATAAGTCACACAATCAATCCTTAACCATATATAGTTCTCACGGTTGTGTTCGTTTCAGCCATGAACACCGCCTGATTTTATGAGTACTTAGAGAATGGGTCTTTATTTTCATTCCCCTTGAAGCGGCTTACACTTCACACTCACATAGGTGATTCCTAAACGTGTAATCCTAAAGACACACTTTCTGGTCATATCCTTCCAGACTTAGAAAATCATTAAAAAGCTTTAAGTTTTATTAACTCATCAAAAAGCCTTAATGCTTTACCTTGATTTTTGAACATTGTCTTCATCACGAGAATGTGTTGAGTTATTTGACAATGTTGAACCGTCATTCATGACTTTGTTTGATCTCTTTGAACTTAGCTCTTGGGATCTCCAGTCTGCTAGGTAGAGTTACCGCCATGATGACTTGTCCTAGGCCTTAACCCCATTCCCTTTGATGATCTTTCAACTGTCTCTCTAGATAGGCCTTTTGTAAGTGGATCCGACACGTTATCTCTTGACTTTACGTAGTCAATTGTGATAACACCACTAGAGAGTAGTTGTCTAACGGTATTATTTCTCCATCGTATATGACGAGATTTTCCGTTATACATAACGTTCCCTGCCCTACTTATTACCGCTTGACTATCACAATGTATACAAATAGGTTCCAAATGTTTGGGCCAAAATGAAATATCTTCCAAGAAATTCCGGAGCCATTAAGCTTCTTCACCGGCCTTATCTAAAGCTATGAATTCAGATTCCATTGTAGAACCGACGATGCACGTTTGTTTGGATGATTTCCAAGACACTGCTCCACCCCCAATTGTGAAAACATATTCACTGGTGGATTTAACTTCAGATGATCCGATGATCCAATTTGCATCACTATATTCCTCGATCACGGAGGGATATTTGTTATGCTGCAAAACATAGTTTTGGGTATGTTTCAGATACCCCAAAACTCGTTTCATTGTCATCCAATGTATTTGATTGGGGTTACATGTAAATAGACTCAGTTTGCTAATAGCACATGCTATATCTGGTTGCGTACAATTCATTATATACATCAAACTTCCCAATACTCTTGCAAATCCAGTTGTGAGTTACTTTCACCTTCATTCTTTTGAAGTGCATAACTCACGTCAATTGGAGTTTTGGCAATTATGAAATCCAAATACTTGAACTTGTCAAGTACCTTTTCAATGTAGTGAGACTGTGATAATGCTAGACCTTGTGGAGTCTTGTGAATTCTGATTCCTAAGATCACATCANCACACTTTCTTTTCTTTACCAGGAACCCCAAAACCCTCATATTGTTCCATGTAAATCTCTTCCTCCAATTCTCCATTTAAGAAAGTTGTTTTAACATCCATTTTATGGATTTCAAGACCATACACAACTACTAATTCCACTAACATCCTAATAGATGTTATCCTTATTACTGGCGAGTAAGTGTCAAAGTAATCAAGGCCTTCCTTTGTCTATAACCTTTGACAACAAGTCTTGCCTTATATTTGTTAATAGTGCCATCAACTTTCATTTTCCGTTTAAAGATCCATTTCGAACCTAAAGGCTTATTTCCAGGAGGAAGATCAACCAATTCCCATGTATGGTTATCCAAAATTGATTGAATCTCACTATTGACTGCCTCTTTCCAAAACGCTGAATCAGATGAGACATAGATGCTTTAAAGTTTGAGGTTCATTTTCAAGCAAGAATGTCACAAAATCTGGTCCAAAGGAAGTAGATATTCTTTGACGTTTGCTACGCCTTCTTCTTATCCACCACTCCTTCGAAGTTCCAACTAAGTTGCATTCCAAAAGCATTGCACAAAGATCATCAATATTATCATTCTTCTCCACCATGTTGGCATGTCCCTTCTTCTTATCCTTTTTCGGGAGACGGCAATCAGGGGCTTTGTGACCAACTCTTCCACAATTATGGCAGTTGCCCTTGACGAGGCTATCGTCGTTGCCGCAACAGTCGCAGAAGAATTTTCGTTATTAATTGCCATTTCTCACTGTCAACAACAGAAGAGTTCAATCAATGAAAAAACCAGAACAGTAAACAATATTGTAATTAACAATAAACAGTATGTATAATAAATAAAAACCGAAGTTTTTATATACTGTTTCACAGAAAACGATGAAGTTTTTATGTTCTTCAAATCGTTTTTTGAATTTTAAAACTCTAATGAAGTTTTTATATCTTCAAATTAGAATAATAAAATTCAGAAGGAGTAGAAAACCACACAGGTTTTAATTTCCATAAACAAAATACAGAATATAATAAAAAATAATTTTCTTAAGATTGTTATTAATCTGTATTGCTGTAAAATAAATAAAACAATGAACTTTCTGAAAATACAGAAACAAAAAAGTTAGTAGAACTAGAACGTCAATTCTCTTCTGAAAACAGTATAGGAATAAAACGAGCTCATTGAATACACAATGTGTCCTTAAGGAAATTATTCCCCTCAAATGCCCGAAGTTTTAGAATATATCCTCCCAGGATAGAAAGATTTAACTCACCAGCGTATCGGTACCAAAAAGTCTGGTGATCGGCGAACCACTTGATGGTCGTAAAACACACTGGAATATTTTGTGCAGAAGAAGAAGAAGAAGAAGATCAGAAAATTTAGTAAGTAAAAATTCTGGGATTCAAGGAATATTTATAGCCAATTTCGTACCGGACCGGGTCGCGGGTCATGGGTTATTCTGGATTGAATTTTCATTAATTATTAAATTAATTAATTAAATAATTTGAAAGGAATTTTGTCCAAAAAGATTAATCAATCAATCGTTGACCGAAGCAGAGCGAGCGACGACAACGGCGACGGCGCGAGACTTGCCTTCTTCTCAACTCCTTAAGAGCTAGAAGAAAAGCCTCTCTATATATACACATAGATTTTCTTTCTTTCTTCCAATGAGGGACACAGTGCACTAATTCAAATTTTCACTTCCCTCCATTTCTTTTATCATTATTTTCCATTCACTTTTTTTAAGCTATACCAAGCTTAAACTTAAACTACACTAAGATTAAAGACCAACATTTCTTACTATCACTAATTCTGTATATCCACCCGTACTAGATAAGCCATGGAACATAGTTCCCATCATTGCTATGGCCAATAGTAATTTTACAATCTGTATTAAGTGCACTGGTTGGACTCCCTTTTTCAGTGTTTATGCATACGCCTTATTTTCTTGTTTACACGATTTCTTGTTCTAACATGCTTCACAGATAACATTGATATACTGAAAAATACAAGCTATCCTAAACGTTAGGGACCAAAAATGTTATTTTCTTGCTATTCGATATTTAACTATCCAACTGAAGATATTCCGCATTTGGCAAAAGTCGCCTTTTGATGGCAGAGATTTGGCAGACTCCTACTATGTATAGTTACAAAGAAGGAGGGAGGGACCCTTAAACTTGAGAGTAGACATGCCTACTTTTTACAAAAGATCCTTCTTGTGTGGAGTATGAGAATTAGAATGTGTCTAGCTATCACTGTGATATGGAAGACTCCTCCGTATATACATTGATTAAAAACCAAATTAGGAGTATACAGGTATTTTTTTATTTCTACGACGTACAAATTCAAACTAGTTCTTATCTTCATGAAGTTTTCGAAAATTTGTTGCATTATCTGCACCTTAAACTTGGCATCTGGATTTTCTCCAATTTGTATGCTCCCTTAGCTTTTTCTGTTAGGTCATTGAACTGATAGCTATATGCCCCAGTAGTCTTGGTTAGACTCCATTTAGCCGTTGCATCCACTTCTTGATTTCCTTCTATGTTGCAATGTCATACAATTGCCATTGGTCTGATAATGAATCTATCTTGTTGTCAAGGTGCCAGGGAGGCAGGCGCATACTAATCTTACCCTGCACAATATAAATAATCAACTGCGAGTCGCTTTCCAAGATAATATTAGAGAGATCATTGTTGTAACACCATTCC